>JAMKCH010044634.1:0-62122 GCA_023653785.1 Ophioderma brevispina
TAGGTCTGGACCCCGTAGGCGACTTCAAAGGGGGATGGTAAAACAGTTTAAAAATTGGAGTTTATCTGGTTGCACAACTTTTTAGGGACACCCTAGACTCGCACGTTGCACTTCTGGTGTGCTGCTTTTTTGTCCTTACAATTAAGCGCTACAGCGGCGAGACTGTGGATTCGGAACTCGCTTGTTCAGTAGAATGGTGGATGATGGCGAGACTATTTCGTATCCTTAATTTGGATTGTATAATCGATGTATTTTTTGTCTAAACAGTCAACATTTCAAACACTGATAGGATGCACGTGTAACGCTATCAATCAAAATGCATTTTTGATTTTGTGATTACTTTGTCTTCATTTTATATAGGTTGGGCGCAGGTCTAGACGTTCACATTCCATCTTTGATATCATCATTAATCAAAGCAGCTAGGTTTGACCAACAATGGCCGACCAAATGAAACTACAATGGTAAGTTAAGTGCTCAGATTCAAATACATTTTTGGTTTTTGTGGGCTGGCACTTTTAACCGGTCTTGGAGCTCCTCCTTCATACTCCATGTTTTCTTTTCTCCAGTCCCCATAGAGTTGCCCCCTTTCCACACAGACCCTGAAAGAAGAGAGTCTTGTGACCAGACTTCCATATGATATCAATTAAATACACTACATTGATTTGTCTAAATCAGCAAATCGAAAAAATCATCAAAAATCAATGTTAGCATGTACGTAACAAGTACAGGTATCACTAACAACCACTGCAAATGTAAACATAAGCAACCTAATAAGACAAATCGAGATTTTTAGTCATTACTGTCCTAACGCACTTACTACAACACTAATTGAATGGAGAATCGTATCTTGGAACACTGCCGTTTTCTCCTTTTCCTCAATTCGACAGCTGGAAAGGTTAACTTATGAAATTCTACGACTTATCCTTCACTTTGAGTTATTCCTGCCAAATTTCAAATATTATTTTAAAATCACTGATGGTCTTTTAAGCTTATTGCAGCCTCAATCTTGTCCTTTTCTTCTTGTCAAGAAGTCCTTTGCTTCTATCAAGTTGCATAGGACCCAATAGTAAAATCTCTTGATATTGTTCCATTCATTGAGAAATTTGTACCATCTCCCGCAATTGATAGGCTGCACGACCTCAGCTATTTTGGTAGTCGCCTAGTCTGCCAATAAATAGTTGCGACTACTACTATCATGGCGATTATTGGAGGTCAAAAGTTGGTCAAAAGTTCAAGCTGAAATTGTTGTTTAAGACAGTTTAAATTTACTGGTAATTTGGGGTACTGATACAAGACGTACTACACACATTGTACACACATATCAACTCAAGAAAATACACTTATTTGTTGTTTTGTGTTTTTTTTTCCTTTATAGAAAAAATCATGGATTGAATAATGCAAGTGCCGACTCCGAGTTTACATTGTTACGTCACCTTGACCAAGGGCCACAACCACCTCAAAACTACGGATTCAAACTCCTGATACTAGACAATACACTGGTTGAACTTGATTACAAATTTTAGAACAAAGTTATTTATTTTAATTGTGTGTTTACTCAATCTCATTCAAACATCGATTAGGTATCAATAATCAGATCAATATAAAAAGTTTTCATAATGAACTACTAAACTTACTAGCTGGTGTGTGCCGCGACGCGGGCTGCAGCGCGATTACAATGAAGATGCCGACTTGCAAGGAGTCCTGGTCCTGCGATATTCCAGCGCAAAACCCGCCCCCAAACACTTTTTTTAACTCCAATTTCCAATAGTGGGACGTGTCCACGGACGACTTGTCCTTATACTGAAGAAAACCAACTCCCAATGACTCCCGAAGCTCGGAGGTCGACTAAATATAAAGCCAAAAGTGCTGTAGCTTGTTTAGCCTTGGATAACTCAGAGGCCACGAAATCATGAAACCGAAGACGGCTACACAATTGGACGAAACTGCTGGAGCTGAGACTACTATGGACCTGTCATATTGGGAAGATTTGTACTCGACTGTGATTACTGTCACTGTCAACTTGAAAAACTCTGCTAAACTTGGAGCAACGATGGTATTAAACTCTCCTTGGATAATTATGTTGTGATACTCTGCTCTATCTTCTCTCACCAGGGTTTTTATATCCTCTCAAACAATATTAGAAGGATCTGGTCCTCTATATGAGTCATGATGAGTCATGTGCTAAATCTAGTCCATTACATCATATTCTGTATTCAGCTCCAATGTCCCCTATTAGAATGTTCATAGCCCATCAACCACACACAACAGCACTGTGCCTTTAGATACAGTAGGGGCGCCATCTATAGCCAGACACCTATCACCTTGAGTTAGGCTAGTCTGATCTCCTAGTCCTCAGTAATTCAGATATTCTCGCGGTTCTCCTTGGAATTTAATTGCTACTTACATACACACAGTTTTTTCAAAAACCCAAAACAAAACCCAAGGTTATCCCATATTGTATTACTTTTAGACTAATTTATAATATTTTATGTGCTCATTTATGACTTAAATCTTGCTCAAAGTGAAATAAGTCATTGCTAATTCTTGGGGCTGTAAAACATCAATGTCTCAATTTAGTCAATTCTATTTACGCAAGTGAAATAATTCCTTCCATGGCGAATATTCCAGCCAAGAACACATCGCACAGATATGACGCGATAAAAAAATCAAGACATCGTTCTAGTTGTGCTATTTCATAAAATGATTTACAAGTAAAAAAATGCAAAATGTCGAGGCCCTTTTCAACGGAATCGGAGTCTGTTTAGCTTTTGCGGTGGGTTATTGGGAAAAGTACGGTATTTATAGTGCATTAAAGAAAAAACACCATGCGGATATTCACAATGACTCAGAACACGCAAAGGTAATAAGTTACAATCATTTTGAATAGTATTACGTTGCAGATGTACAACATTCTAAGATCATTTTTTAAGCTTTTTAAAGTTGGCAACAACGGCTCATTGAAATAGTCGCCAAGTAGCTGCATGATAGTCGCGATCGTGACAATGGCCAATAGTCGTGACTACGACTTTTTAGGGACACCCTAGACTCGCACGTTGCACTTCTGGTGTGCTGCTTTTTTGTCCTTACAATTAAGCGCTACAGCGGCGAGACTGTGGATTCGGAACTCGCTTGTTCAGTAGAATGGTGGATGATGGCGAGACTATTTCGTATCCTTAATTTGGATTGTATAATCGATGTATTTTTTGTCTAAACAGTCAACATTTCAAACACTGATAGGATGCACGTGTAACGCTATCAATCAAAATGCATTTTTGATTTTGTGATTACTTTGTCTTCATTTTATATAGGTTGGGCGCAGGTCTAGACGTTCACATTCCATCTTTGATATCATCATTAATCAAAGCAGCTAGGTTTGACCAACAATGGCCGACCAAATGAAACTACAATGGTAAGTTAAGTGCTCAGATTCAAATACATTTTTGGTTTTTGTGGGCTGGCACTTTTAACCGGTCTTGGAGCTCCTCCTTCATACTCCATGTTTTCTTTTCTCCAGTCCCCATAGAGTTGCCCCCTTTCCACACAGACCCTGAAAGAAGAGAGTCTTGTGACCAGACTTCCATATGATATCAATTAAATACACTACATTGATTTGTCTAAATCAGCAAATCGAAAAAATCATCAAAAATCAATGTTAGCATGTACGTAACAAGTACAGGTATCACTAACAACCACTGCAAATGTAAACATAAGCAACCTAATAAGACAAATCGAGATTTTTAGTCATTACTGTCCTAACGCACTTACTACAACACTAATTGAATGGAGAATCGTATCTTGGAACACTGCCGTTTTCTCCTTTTCCTCAATTCGACAGCTGGAAAGGTTAACTTATGAAATTCTACGACTTATCCTTCACTTTGAGTTATTCCTGCCAAATTTCAAATATTATTTTAAAATCACTGATGGTCTTTTAAGCTTATTGCAGCCTCAATCTTGTCCTTTTCTTCTTGTCAAGAAGTCCTTTGCTTCTATCAAGTTGCATAGGACCCAATAGTAAAATCTCTTGATATTGTTCCATTCATTGAGAAATTTGTACCATCTCCCGCAATTGATAGGCTGCACGACCTCAGCTATTTTGGTAGTCGCCTAGTCTGCCAATAAATAGTTGCGACTACTACTATCATGGCGATTATTGGAGGTCAAAAGTTGGTCAAAAGTTCAAGCTGAAATTGTTGTTTAAGACAGTTTAAATTTACTGGTAATTTGGGGTACTGATACAAGACGTACTACACACATTGTACACACATATCAACTCAAGAAAATACACTTATTTGTTGTTTTGTGTTTTTTTTTCCTTTATAGAAAAAATCATGGATTGAATAATGCAAGTGCCGACTCCGAGTTTACATTGTTACGTCACCTTGACCAAGGGCCACAACCACCTCAAAACTACGGATTCAAACTCCTGATACTAGACAATACACTGGTTGAACTTGATTACAAATTTTAGAACAAAGTTATTTATTTTAATTGTGTGTTTACTCAATCTCATTCAAACATCGATTAGGTATCAATAATCAGATCAATATAAAAAGTTTTCATAATGAACTACTAAACTTACTAGCTGGTGTGTGCCGCGACGCGGGCTGCAGCGCGATTACAATGAAGATGCCGACTTGCAAGGAGTCCTGGTCCTGCGATATTCCAGCGCAAAACCCGCCCCCAAACACTTTTTTTAACTCCAATTTCCAATAGTGGGACGTGTCCACGGACGACTTGTCTTACTGAAGAAAACCATCTCCTAATGACCCCGAAGCTCGGAGGTCGACTAATATAAAGTCCAAAGTGCCTGTACTTGTTTATCTTGGTAACTCAAGAGGCCACAAAACGGCCGAAGACGGCTACACAATTGGACGAAACTGCTGGAGCGAGACTACTTGACAATGTACACTTATATGGGAGATTAGTGTTACTAACTGTGATTACTGTCACTGTCCACTTGAAACTCTGTAATAATTTGGAGCACTATGGTATTAAACTCTCCTTGGAGTAATGAGGTTTGTGATACTCGCTCATCTTCTCCTTCTCTCCCCACCAGGCTTTTTAGATCCTCTCAACAATATAGAAGGATCTGGTCCTCTCTATATGGTCATGTGCTAAATATAGTCCATTACATCATAATCTGATTCAGCTCCAATGTTCCCCTATTAGAATGTTCATAGCCACACCCACACCAGCACTGTGCCCTGTAATACAGTAGGGCCCATCTATAGCAGACACATATCACCTTGATTAGTCTAGTCTGTCCCCTAGTCTCAATAATTCCAGAATATTCTCCGCGGTTCTCTTGATTCTAATTGCTACATACACCCCAGTTATGCACACAAACCAGGTATATCCCACATTGTATTACTTAGACTAATTTATAATATTTTATGTGCTCATTTCTGCTTAATCTTGCGTCAAAGTGAATAAATCATGCAATTCTTGGGCTTTAACAACATCAATTCTCATTGAGTCAATTCTATTTACGCAAGTGAAATAATTCCTGCCATGGCGAATATTCCGCAAGAACACATACGCAAAGATATGACGCGATGAAAAAAATCAAGACATCGTTCTAGTGGGGGCTATTATCATAAAAGATTACAATTAAAAAAATGCAAAATGTCACCCGTTACGGAAGCGAGAGTCTGTTTAGCTTGTCGGGTTTGGACGGAGTACTGGTTATTATAGTGCATTAAATAAAAAACAACATGCGGATATTCACAATGACTCAGGAACACGCAAAGGTAATAAGTTACAATCAGTTTTTTGAATAGTATTACTTGCAGATTACAACATTTCTAAGATCAATTTTTAAGCTTTTTAAAGTTGCCAACACTGGCGCATTGAAAGTCGCCAAGTAGCTGCATGATAGTCCGTTAACGCGACAATGGCCATAGTCGTGACTACGACTTTAAACGACTTAGTCGTGCCCCTACAAATTCATAGGCAGTGATGGCGACTCATAAATTACCTTAAACAGTTTGATTGTGCTACATGTATGCATTAGTTCAGAATTTTGCATTCATTTGTCATACTTACAGGTCAGGTGCACAATATCATGCTTCAAAATCTGGACCTTTGCAGGGAAATGTTTTTCTCTTTTTTTAGACTCAAGTGGCCTTACCTTACATCCATACAATGTCGCAGTATCTGATAATAGTACTGCCTTGTCTTAATACACGGATTTCAGCAATCCACTTGCAGGATTTTGTTTTTTTGTTTTTGTTTTGTTGTTTTACTTTGCACGGGGTGAATAAATGTAATGTTACAATTTTGTTTACTTAAAACACTATACCAACTGAAAACTCTGTGTATTTAGAACTAGTCCATTTTCCATCATGTAGAGCCAAAGATAGCATGAAAATAAGATATTCCAACTTTTTGGTGAAATAATGAATTGCCCCTACCTTGTGATATTGACATTTAAGTTTGCTGACTTGTGCAATTTTATGCACACCATTCTGATGCTTGCTAGGATTGGGTGTACTCATTGTGGAATTTAACTTTTTTGGTGAAATAATGAATTTCCCCTACCACACTGTGTGTCTATTGAAATTTAATGTTTTGCTGACTTGTGAAATTTTTATGACACGCATATCTGATGCTTGACTAGGATTGTTTGGTACCAGTTTGGAATTAATGGAACGAGAAGGACCATAACTCTCTATGACACCAAACCAGTATCGTGATACTCTTGCGTTGTTGTTACTAGGCATTTCATTACTCTTCTCTCCCGAAAGGGGGAGGGGGTAGTTGCCACCCCCATCCATCATTTTTGGGATCACTCTGTTCCTTACCTATACCATGGTGGGTGGTGTTGTTTGTTTTTTTCATGAATAGCAGTGTAAAATGTCAATTGACAGATGTAAAGTTGTGCTTCTTTATTCATTGAGATTCCAGGCTGCCAGCAATTCTACTGCCAGGAGAAGATGATGAGACAACATGTATCTGATTGCATTAGAAGCTATTAAGAAGGTATGGCGTACTGACGCCAGTGTTGCTCTTCTTTAAAAGCCTATGCCTTGATTTTGAAGGTAGGTGGACCGCCTAAATATCAAGTGTATCACAGAAGCAAGCCACATACAATGCCAAAGACAATCCCGGGATGTTAACCTCTATTGTACACATACTGTATTTCAATTCACTAATAGAGTTCACTCATGGACATTGTGGACGCATAATCATCTATATTACTATAAAAACCAACCCTTTGTGGGTTTGTTTGTTTGTTTGTTTGTTTGTTTTTGATTTGTTGTTGTTTGTTTGTCCGGCTATGCGTTTCGCCGTCCTTAACAATACGGGTATGACTTTTGGTATGGTAGAGCTCGGATCAGTACGAGGTTTGTGTTCATGTTTTCGATGGGCATTTGGGGGTCAAAGGTCATCCAGGGGTCATTAATTGGGGTACTTGTGAGCGGCTTTGACATATGGATAATGAGTTTTGGGTGGTGGTGGAGTTTCGCGTACGAGTTTTGTGGTCCAGCAGTTTTTCGAGGGGTCATTGGGGGTCAAAGGTCACCAGGGGTCATTATTGGGTACCTTGGCCGTGCTTTGACGTCTGGTGTGAGTTTGTGGTGTGGTGTTAGAGTTCCGCTGTACGAGTTTAGGTGGTCATGTTTTCGAGGGGTCATTTGGGGGTCAAGGTCATCCACGGGTCATTATTGGGTAACTTGGCTGTGCTTTGACTTATGATATGAGTTTTGGGTGTCGTGGTGGTAGAGTGTGCGGCTGAGCGAGTTTCGTGGTCACGTTTTCGAGGGGTCATTTTTGGGGGGCAAAGGTCATCCAGGGGTCATTATTGTGATAACTTGGACGTGCTTTGACGTATGGCTATGAGTTTGTGGTGTGGTGGTGGAGTTTCGCCGTACGAGTTTTGTGGTCACATTTTTCCGATGGGTCATTTGGGGGTCCAAGGGCATCCAGGGGTCTTATGGGGTAACTTGGCGGTGCTTTGACGTATTGATGTGAGTTTTTTGTGTGGTGTTAAGATTTTCGCTGAGCGCAGTTTAGTGTTCATGGAGTTTTTCGAGGGGTCCCTTTGGTGTTGTGGTCACTTTCCCCCCTTGTCATTCTGTGGTTAACTTGTGCGTGCTTTGACGTTGAGATATGAGTTTTGTGTGGTGGTATAGTTCGCTGTAACGAGTTTAGTGGGTCACTTTTTCGAGTGGTCATTTGGGGGTCAAAGGTTAAAAAAAAAAAAGGGTCATTATTGGGTAACTTGGACGTGCTTTGACGTATGGATGTGAGTTTTGGTGTGTGTAGAGTTTCGCTGTACGAGTTGAGTGGTCCCGTTTTCGAGGGTTCATTTTGAGGTCAGGGTCACCAGGGTTCATTGTACTTTGCCGTGCTTGACTCTGGATATGATTTTGGTATGTTGGTAGAGTTTTGGTGCCGTACGAAAGTTGTGGGCATGATTTCGATGGGTCCAATTTGGTATTTGGGGGTCCAAGAGGTCATCCAGGGTTATTATTCGGTAACTTGGCCACTTTGACTGACTTAAATGTCGGCACTGCTTTTAATTAGGTCGAATACAGTGCCTCTGAAAACATTCCAGTATACTTAATCTACGGGAATACTCAGCTAGCGGGGCCCGCGCCATACGCGGCTCCCCGCTATGGCATACTAAAACCACAAAGGTGGCAGAGTAGTCGTCAGCAATTGCAGCAATGGGAAAGAAATAATTGGTGCCTATTTTCTGTGTTCAACACTGTGAACTAATTAGGTTAATACTGTTATAACTCCAGTCTGCCATCAGGAGGTTATCTCAATCATTTGTGCTCTAAGTATTTCGTAGATACAGTTGAAAAAAAAGTATTTCGCATATTTTTTCCATCAGCAATTGGTGCCAAAGATGATATTTAAATTTTTCGAAATACACCTTTTGTTGCCTAGGTATGCTCTTCATTAACATCTCCGCTTAGACAAAAAAGGCTTGTAAACATGGGCTGAGATAGAACGCCGGAAAGATGCGAAACCTACCTAACAAAAGTTGCACTTTATGAAAGTTTGCATGGTCACTGTATGGTAACACAAGAGCTATGTGTATTAATTTTTACACAAGACAGAGTTTTCCGACTGAAGGAGCGAGGAAAGCTACTTGCAATATTGATTATGTGATTACGGTGAGTCAAAAAAAAAAGTACGAACCAAATGAGGGATGTGTATTAGATACCCTCTTTAATCAGCTTTCACACAAGAAATTTGAAATCGATAAAGACGTTCAAAAGGCTACAGGGTTATTTTGGTGAAGGATTTTTGAGTGGGGGATCCCGCCTCTTACCCTCTCACACCCTCACCCACTAAATTATACTATTGGTCTGTCTTGATTTTTATTCCAATGTGTAATTAATGGAGGATATGCTGCAAACCCCCAAAGATGAACGCAAATCCAAGAATACTCTTTGGGTTACACTTGCGTGAAACTTGTTCGGTCTTTCATATTGGGTACCTTCACTTCGGCAACTGTAACCTTTGAACATGTGAATCAATTTTAAAGCCGTAATTTTTCTATGTGAGCTAATAAACCAGTGAATGTATTACAGGAGAGAACGTTTGAATACGCAAAGTGTTTTCCATTATAAAAAACTTCAATATTGTTGTACTTTTTTTTTACTCACCCTGTAGTGTTGCAGTATACTCCATACAATACTTTTTTGTGCCAACTGTAGTTAAAGGCACTAACATCAGATTTCTGCGTAACAAGTATAGTTAATCTCATACAAGTTACATGTACCTATCTTTCAGGTGTATAAGACGCAAAGGGTCCAATAAAGACAAAATCAGATATTTTGGTCATTACTATCAGTGTTAGGGTTAGTGTGTGGAAAAAAGACCAGTTATTAATGTTATGCCAAGTAAGAAAGACATTTTTAAAATTTTTCATATTTGACATTTTTTTCTGTACCATTTTTTTAAAAACAGGCTGTATATGTTTTTTTTTACTAGTAATTCATGTTATTCTATGAAGCTCATGTTTTTATAGGTTTTAATAACCTAATGTGGTTTCTGTAGATCGTATTTCTGAGGTATGCGTGAGCTGGATGCCATCAGGGACAAGAGAGACGTGTTGCTGTGTACAACTATGGCTCTAATGTACGCTCACAAACGCTGCAAGACAGTTGGTAAGTTAAAGGCACTATCAGTGATTTGCTAAATCAGGAAATCAAAAACTCAAAATCATTTTTTTGCACTGACTGTAACATGTACAGGTATCTTAACAATCCCTGGCAATGATAAGAACGGAGAGCAACCAATAAGACAATCGGACATTTTAGCAATTGCTGTCCGTACGGACACTTACTACAGCATGTAATTGAATGGAGATTCACCATGCAGTATCTCTTTGTCTAGATTAGTGTGTTCTGAGGTCTCTGACTTTTGGCCCACTGGTTTTGTGAGCGCTCAAACATTCCACTTCCCTCAGAGCATCTTGCTGAGTTGCTTGTAGCTCCATCTGTCTGAATGCCTTTGAGCTTCTGCTGTAGCGATGACATAGCTCCCTCTGAGTGCAATTTTGGCTGCTGTATCGGTTATAGCCTTTCTCTTTCCTTTAGGAATGCCCAAGGATACCAAGCATTTGTTGAACTGATGTATTGCAGAAAACCTCTGCTTCTACTTCTATTGGAAAGTAGTATGTAGACCTTCCTCTGCTTTCACAGTCAAGCCACTAGATCTTGGTATTTGCAACTTCTTCTAGCATATGCATTGGACAGGTTCTCCTCCATTGGGACCGTCAGCTCTATGATGATCACTGTCTTTGGTTTGGTAGAAAAAAGGACTGATATCTGGTCTCCTAGCTGTATCAGTGATTTCTGGAGGGACACTATTTGTTTGTGTTCCTCATCCATCAGGACTATCCAGGTAAATTTTGGCCGCCTTCAGAATGTGGTGGCTCTGTCTTGGTATTGGTAAGACTGGATTTGGATAGGTTGTACCATCAGCGTGCGAAGGCTATTGTAGAGATGGAGTGCAGATTCTCAGGTGTGATAATTTTTTATCGGTTTGCCTCTACGATGTACGGTGCCAGACATGTGGAGATTGCTTTCAGTGTTATTGGCGCCAGTTGGGATCTTCCACTTGTAATGAGTAAAGCCTCCAACCAATGAGGATGTAGAAACCGTGGCAGTGATGATGATGACATAATTGGCAGCAGGGAATTCAAGATTGTCTTGCCACACAGCTTCAGATTGCAGGGAAGGAAGTTGATCACGAATTCGTTGATGGGTAAAGGAAAAACAGCTCTGGCATCCATAGCTGAATACTCTGTCACGCTTGACCTGATGCAAGGGAGATTCAGCAGTTGTCAATTTTTTTTCTTCAACCATGTTTTACATTACCCTAGACTTGATCCTATCATAAATCTATTTTTAATTATAAGCATAATGTTTTTTAATTATGAATCACTTAATTTTGGAGATTGATTGCTGTGTTTTGTTTTATGTTACAGATAGAGAAGCTGTTGCAGGAACTGGATTACACTGAATGGGGGAGACGAGAAAGCCTCTGAGAGAAGGTAATTGGTATTGATAGATATTGTTTCTGTATTTGGGGCATTTAAAAAAGACAAGATTACCCGCATTTGGCAGCAAAATACTAACATTCATTTTGGTGTCGCCTGCTTTAAATGCTGTTCTGATTTATGTCATTGTGTTCCCTACTTGAATATTAGAGCTTCTGCACTTGCACATTCCCCATCAAGGGACTGTGGGAAACAAATTTGCAGTTTTTATGGTAGAACATAAATGCACATGCAAGTCCTAATTCATACTGTGGCTAACTATTGAGGTTAACCATTAATGGTCCCCGCCGAACGAAGTTCGGAAGGGGACTATAAAATGGGCTCCGTCCGTCTGTCCGCCGACCGAAGTTCGGAAGGGGCCATACATGGGCTCCGTCCGTATGTCCCGTATGCATGTACCGATGTCTGTACGCCGTGATAAAAATGTTAACCCTGAACATTTGGCCATATCCTCTTTCTAGAGGCAGCTAGATTAGCCAAACTTAGGTTTATTGTAGGAGGGGAAACCCCACTACTAACCATGTAATCAATCCCCCCAGGGTCTTCCCCTGGGTCTGTCAGGGGTAGGGGGGAAAAGGTCAAGGGAAAAGGGTCAATATTGCCACTGAAATTTCAACATTTGGCCAATATTGTGTATGATTTATCTGGATTTCTTATGGCTACGATGATGTCACTTGGTGGAAGAAGCGGGTTATGATTTCTCGCCTGATTATTTTTTGGGTGTAAATAGCTATTTTCCCGCAAGGCCTTGTGTACAAGTTTTCTGGGGTTCCGTAAGGCGTATAATGATGTAACTGGTGTAAGAGCGGGCTGGAATTTTTACCTGATTAGATTTTGGGCGTATTTCGGGCAAACTAATATGCAAATGAGCTTAATGATATGCAAAAATCAGCGTATTGCTAGGTGGGGGTCAAGTATACCACAACAAAGTATTAACATCTGTAGTACCCATTTTTCATTGAAAGTTTTTTAGTTCTGGTTGCAGCACTGGATCATCTTTTGGGTTGCCAGCATGTTACATTTCTTGGAATGTGAAATACGTAAAATTCAGTTTCGCCCCTTTCCAGACCCGATACGGGCCCAAATTTAAAATGTAGTCACATGATTTTTCAAATAGTGTTTGCAAAATTAATACATTATCATATTTTTACTAATTTAGTGATTTTAAGGGATTTTTGCCAGATTAATTTTAAGATTTTGGGATTCGTATGTACACTTCATACATTGTGCAGTGCATTTTTGCATGTTAGTGATCGTACATTCGTCGGGACTTTTATCGCATCGCGTAAATCCTAGTTCGTCTTGTTTGCATTTGTGTTGATATCTTGGAAATGATTTGAGGGGTCAAATGTCAGGACGACAATGAGAAAAATATTGCCTTTCATCTAATATCAAATTACTTCTGTGTAATAGGGTCCCAAAACGATTGGAACAAGCACTTTTAAGCAGGCAAACACTTAATTAGGGATCACGTTGTCCACTGTTGTCTCCGATGATGTTGTAATCTGTTGATGATGTTGTTTTTGTTTGTTTGTGAAAAGGGTTAATATTTGGCCCTGTACTATTCACATTCAAATGGAATTCCACAAACTTGAGTCCTATGTGCAAATGGGGATCCCCATTTGTCGATGAGATCAGTTTGCATACCCAGGTCAAGGTGCATATGAGGTCAAGTTGTACATGTATGTGAAAATTAAAATTGAACCCTCAATTTACAAGTTGAAAACTTACATAATACAAGCATTTTATAATCGGGAAATGAGGATTAACATACAAAAGGACCCTGATTTTGATCCAACTGTAAGAAAGTCGGGTCTTGGGAGATTTAAATTGATCCATATGTGAATTTTGGTTTACTGCTTGTGTCACAAATGAATAGGACGTAGATTCCTGAAGTATAATAATAAGACATTGATACAGTGGTTCTTAATTAGTGTCCCACACGCCATGTGACCAGGGTTACCTTGTCCCCATTCACAACACAACATCAACACAACAAATGCGTTCGTAATTCTGATAGTTTGTTACTATTAAATGTACTCTCCTTTGTACATCTATTTTTTGCAGGCGCTGTATTTTGCTGGGTTGTATCCCATGCACACAGGTTAGACATGACCAGGCTAGGGAATCTGTCGCAGAATGGCTCAGATTTCAAAAGGAGCTATTTGAGTAAAAACGGCAAAATACCACATGCACAAACCCAGGCACAATGCCATGTTTACCATCCCCAAGGACTATGATGTACTACTAATCTCATCCAGTCAATCACATAGACCCACACTCCCCAGGTGGACTGCAACAACCAGCATGTGTGTGCACACCACACACCCCCCCACACACACACATGCCTGCTGTTGCTTTCTATCCAAGTGAGGAAGGTAACAGACTAGCTACCCAAGCCTAACCCTGTTTAATTTAGTATTTCTATATTATTTACGATCTCTGGCCAAATTAAGGCAAATTAAAGGCGAATTGCGGCTCAGTTTCAGGTGGGGACGAAGCTGTAATTGGAAATTCAGGGCCATGGCCCTTTAATGGAAAAAGGCACAATTTAAACACAACTGTATAGCCAAGAAAGTCAAATTGTAACGATTGCAACAAAACAGTGCCTTCCTTCTCCATCGGCAAAATTTTGGCATGTGTACTTAGGAATGGGCTTTATCTTGTTGGCTGTCATTGTATGATCAATAAATAATTCCATGCCATCTTAGGGCAGCAAAACTCTGTCATTATTACAGTGCATTTTCCTTTTCGAATGAAATTGAACTTTCTTTTCTTTCTTTTAAACCACAACATGTCCTGTCTGCTATCATTTCCTTTATTGTTACATTATCCTTGCCTCTCTTGTCACAGTATAACTGATATTTGACATGCCCTTAATAGTTACAAATTTCCTTATATATACCCGTGTGACGCTCTACAGATGTGTCCCCAAAATAAATGCAATCCTCGCAAGTTGGTACTATAATTTCAAAATTAGTAGATTATTCAAATTTTAAACAGATTCTTAAAGACAAACTGTTTCGTACATCCTGGTCAAATTTGGTCTGATACGGTTCACTAGTTATGAAAACAAAGGGCTATATGTAACTTGCTGTCCAATTAAAAACCCCTACAAATTTGCCTTAGCTCGTTAAAGCAGGTTCACCTTGAAAAATTGGAATAAAATGTCTTTCAACTACAAAATCTCCTGGTACTTAATCCGACCTTTTGTTTTTAAAATAAATCATTAAAATTTGTGCGTTATGTGTTTTATCCACTGTCTTTTATCTCTGACGTAAATTTTCCCTCTACTCATATTTAGGAATAGTAACTTAGCGACTTGACCAACCTAAATGTCGCAACTCCTTGTGTCTGACAATCTGGTGTGAGATTTTGCAAATTGAGTGGAGGGATTCAATACCAAACTGAATAGAAATGGTTGGGGCTATAACTTTTCAAAATTATTTTAAATATGTGAAAATATCTGGATATTTGTAAGGCCTATCATTTTCTCCACCTACTGTTCAAATTCGTCTGATTTGCTTCATATTTTTAGAACAAAGGCGATTTACGTAAGTAACCACAATTTAAGCCGTTCCAAGTTTGACTGATGAATACACAATTAAGGCATGCTTAAGTACGTAGTGCTTGGTTTATCTCCTCCTCATGTCTCTTTATCCTTACCACTTAAGTTGGTTCAATTAACCCATTATAACCTTGTAAATTAAATATTAAGCATTTAAAGCACAATCTTTGACAAATAAGGGACATCTTCTCTGTTCAATAATATCTGACATTGTGGTGATGAAACTCCATGTTTTGAATTTCAGTGGATTATTTGTGTTTTATTTATTGTTTCTATCAAATAGTCCATTTTATGACTGGAAGTCTTCAACATCATATCATGGCCATTCTACCAGTATCCATTCATTTAGTATTTAAAATCATGTTGTATTTGATCCATTCGCTGCAATTTGCAATATTCACGCGGATTTGTTAGACACCTGAAGATAAAACAGTTTAGTTTGGCCAAGTTACTACTCTAACTAGGATTAGAGGAATCCTGTACAGCCGATAAAAACCGGGAAAAAACAATAATGACAAATATTTTAATAATTATTTGTTAAACAAAGACGGCTTAGTAGCAGAAGATTTTTGTCGTTAAGCATACCTTTTATTCAACTTTTGAATGTGAACCGGTTCAAACGATCAATGGCCAAACTTGGAATGGGGTATTTGACAGCGGGTACATATAGCCTTTGTTTTTCAAAACGAGTGAACCGTATCAGACAAAAATTGGACGGATGTACGAACTAGTTAGGCATCAGAACTGCTATAAAAATTTGAATATTTGAAATTAATAGGCAACCAACTGCGAGGATTGCTGTTATTTTTGGGACAGCCCTGTATGAATGTATTTGCCAGGTGCTTAAAAATGTTTCTTTTTTTTTTCAGGGTCAGTCACGTTAGAGGTTGGATAGACATGACATGTGGTCGTGCCGCATACCATAAAAAGTCTTGCAATGATTTGAGGAGGCATTAGTGGAACTAACAACGACCTGCAAGCTATTCTTGGCACGGCACGCTAATATGGCACTACGACATAATTACAGCGGCGCCCTCGACTTAGTCAATAATGCAGTGGTGTCCCTACCTGGGTTTATACCTGCTTTGGTTGAAAAGATGCGATTACAACTGGCCTTTCAAATTGGGAGCAAACCTTAGATTACAGCTCACATGTAATCAATGCACCATTAACATTGCGACTAAGGGAGCAAACCTTAGATAAAGCTCACCAGTAGGCTATGCACAATTCAACTTTACGACTTGGTGAGCAAACCTAGCTAAGCAAACCTTGATAGAGCTCACAGGTAGGATATGCACAATTAACTTTGCAGACTAGGGAGCAAACCTTAGATACAGCTCACAGGTAGGTGTGGCACAATTACTTTAGTCAGACTAGGGATGCAATACCCTTATATAATACGCTCACGGTGGGCTATGCAACAATTAACTGTACGACTAGGGAGCCAACCTTAGATAAAGCTCACATGTAGGCTATGCACAATTAACTTTACAGACTTGGGAGCAAACCTTAGTTACAGCTCACAGGTAGGCTATGCACAATTAACCTTACAACTTGTGAGCAAACCTTAGATACAGCTCACAGGTAGGCTATGCACAAGTAACTTTACAGACCTGGAGCCCACCTTGATACAGCTCACAGTTAGGCTATTTGCAATTAACTTTCAGACAGGGAGCAAAACCTAGATTGTAGGCTATTCACAATTAACTGTAAGACTAGGGATCCAACCTTAGATAAATCTCACGGTAGACTATGCACAATTAAACTTTACGACCTGGGAGCCAACCTAGATACAGCTCACCGTAGGCATGTAGCAATTAACTTTGCAGACTAGGGCGCAACCTTAGATTGTAGGCCTATTCACCATTAACTGTACAGACTAGGGAGCCACCTTAATATAAAGCTCACAGGGAGATATGCACACTTAACTTTCGACTTGGGAGCAAAACCTTACGATACAAGCTTCACATGTAGGCTATGCACAATTAACTTTACAGACTAGGGAGGCAAACCTTAGATACAGCTCACAGGTAGACTATGCAACAATTTACTTTCCACTTGGGAGCAAACCTTAGTACAGCTCACAGTAGGCTATGCGCACTTAACTTTACAGACTTGGAGCAAACCTTAGATACAGCTCACAGGTAGGCTATGCACATTAATTTAGTCAGACTATGGAGCAAACCTTAGATGACAGCTCACGTTAGGCTATCACAATTCAACCTTAGATACAGCTCACAGGTAGGCTATGTAAATTAACTTTACAGACCTTGGGAGCAAACCTTAGATACAGCTCACATGTAGGCTAGCACAATTAACTTTACCAGATACTTGGGGCCAAACTTAGATAAAGCGCACGTTATGCTATGCACAATTAACCGTTACAGACCTAGAGCAAACCTTAGATACAGCTCCAGGTATGCCTATGCACAATTAACCTTACAGACTAGGGAGCAAAACCTTAAGATACAGCTCACAGTGTAGGCTATGCACAATTAACTTTACAGACTAGGGAGCAAACCTCTAGATACAGCTCACAGGTCGGGCTATGCAAATTAACGTTTTTTAACCAGACTGGGAGCAAACCTTAGATACAGCTCACAGGTAGGCTATGCACATTAACTTTACCAACTTGGGATGCAACCTTATGTACACCTCACAGGTAGGCTATGCACAATTAACTTTACAGACTTGGGAGCCACCTTAGATACAGCTCACATGTAGGCTTAGCACAATTAACTTTACAGCTTGGGAGCAACCTTAGATACAGCTCACAGGTAGGCTAGGCACAATTAACTTTACAGACTTTGGGAGAAAACCTTAGATACACTCACAGTTAGGCTTGCACAATTAACTTATACAGCGTTGGGAGCAACCTTAATACCGCTCCATGGTAGGCTATGTAAATTAACTTTACAGACTTGGTAGCACACCTTAGATACCTCACGGTAGGCTATGCACAATTAACTTTACAGACTGGGGCAAACCTTAGATGCTCACAGTTAGGCTATGCACATGAACTTACCGACTGGGAGCAAACCTTAGATACAGCTCACAGGTAGGCTATGCACAATTAACTTTACAGACTTGGGAGCAAACCTTAGATACAGCGCACAGGTAGGCTATGCACATTTAATTTAGCATCTTTGTTTTTTTGGGAGGCCAACCTTAGGTACACCCACAGTTAGTGCTATCCACATTTAATTTACAGACATGGAGCAAACCTAGATACAGCTCACAGTAGGCTATGACAATAACTTTAACAGACTTGGGGAGAAAACCGTAATACGCTCACAGTTAGGCTATGCACAATTAACTTTACAGACTTGGGAGAAAACCTTAGATACGCTCACAGGTAAGCTATGCACAATTAACTTTACAGACTTGGGAGCACCCTTAGGATACAGCTCAACCGTTGCTATGCACAATTAACTTTACAGACTAGGGAGCAAAGCCTTAGATAAGCTCACAGTAGGCTATCGCATAACTTTACAGACTTGGGAGCAAAACCTTAGATACAAGCTCACAGGTAGGCCTATGCGCAATATAAACTTACGACTGGGGGCACACTTCGACAGCTCACACGGGTAGGCTATGCACAATTAACTTTACAGACTAGGGAGCAAACCTTAGATAGAGCTCACAGGTAGCTCAGACAATTAACCTTATTTTTTCTTAGGGTTTATTGTGTAATTAAGCGAATCCGAGTGGAATAAACGCTGAAAGGTGCACACAATATAAAAGGTCTGTTTTGATTGGTTCTCATGTTTTAGCATTTTGTATGAACCTTGCGCAGTGTACATACTTACATTTAAATTAAGAAACAAACCCTTAGAGTGGAGTTGGCTTTCATTCCAACAGTTTTTTGAATGAGAATTATTGATTGAATACATAATTCAATTTTTAATAATTGTTTTTGTGCTGATTCATGGTTACTTTTAAACACATGATGAAATAAACAGTACATTACGACCATAATATTTGTTTGTAATATTAGTTTAAATTGACAAATTGCCTGACTGCTCCAATCTAAGTTGAGATTTTTTTATTTTCTTTGTGTTTTGTATAAAAGTTTGTATAGAAATTACGGATCTGGGATTTTATACAGAGTTTTAGTTTTTCTATATGAAGGACTGATTCGAGCTCATATTTCACATGATTTATTTATATGTAGGCATCACAAAAACATGATTTGTTAGACAAGCTGATGTAACATTCTCTGGACATCGCTGAGTCCATCTTTCAAGTTTAGGAAATTAAGGGTCAGCTTGTCTGACCACTATGTTTTACTATGGCCTTTAAAGATTATATGAGCTATGATTTTGGTCAAAGTCAAGAAAAGACAACTCCGTGATGAGATTGGTAATGTGTCAGTAGCCATTTTAGTCACATATGGAAAAATATCCCCCAATTGCAGCCTCATGTGATTGTTTTTCTTGGATATCATCACAGCCTTGAATTTTCTTTTTTTCTTGAACATCAGGGCGTGACTCCCCTCCTCATTGTACCGTCATTTCTTTTTTTTGTGTGATATCATCAGGGCTGTGAACCAACAATCACATTGTGCTGGAGGCATCAGCTTGATATGTTACATTTTCTGTGCAGAGAAGGAAACGGATGCGGTGGTTATTACAATAATATGTGCCCTGTGTGCATACTTGGATCAGTCAGAGGGGTACCTTACAAACAATAAGAGGTATACTTCATCTTACCAACTAAGGAGTGACATTCCCCCCATAGCTTTTCACCAGTCTTTAAACGTGCGAACGCAGGAAGCCGCAGCTGTAATCGTTAGCATACAAAATAGCTGCACGTGAATGCTATGAGGTCACTCCATAGTTCAGGCCGGATGAATACAGGTGGTGTTTATTGGTAGTTATTACAGATGGTATTTACTACCCATAGTCATTCATGCCTGTGTGCACCTTGTATCATTCAATAGGTGTAGCTAGGACAATATCAAAAATGGACTAATTAACTTTCTCAAATAGTTTCCGACTGAACTTGGCCACCATGTAGACCACTCACATATGTTACCTGTATCATGTAGTACACAGATCGAATCTGTGGTAGAGGATAAACCCACTACCACAAACGAAAGAGTAACCTGCATTGCGTTCCAGCGTGTTTACTTTTCCTTATTTCCAAAATTTATTGTGGGCCTAAAACCGTTTAAAATTATTCTTCATTGTATTATGCCCAAATGCATGGTTAACAGGTTCATGAAACTAATTACAAATACCACTTAAGCTTTCAATCACCATATTGAAACTGCAAATTTTCAGGAGTTTCGGATAATATTACGTGCACCCAGTAGTAATGTTGTCCAAAATTCCCGTGTATAAAAACATCAAGTGACGTCTAGGTCATGATCAAACTACTTTTTACCACAAGGGAGACTAATCCAGTTTTTGCGGTCATTGCACATATCCCGAAAATCACCATGTCCGTTACCAACTTACGGATAGCACTTCGCATATTACAGGTTTGGCAGGATAATCCAGGGAAGATTATTCCAGGGGTATCGGGGGGATACTCGCGGAGGAACCAGTTGTTATGACGTCTCGTAGACGTCTTAAGTCAGAAATACCGTTCAAACAACAAACAAATGAGCTTGTGCACAACGTGATCTTAAGTTATATAATATACAGATTTGAATGATTTGTAATTGGTTAAAGAATTTGGTATGTCCAAAACAACATACATAAAATTACACTCATATAAAGATTAAATGTTACTATTGTAAACAAGGAATGTCCATTAATCTCCACGAGAAGCGTTGCAGTTCAACGATGTATGTCCTCACAGCGAAGACCCAATGACCGCATGCAAAGTCACGCTTAAAATCCTAAGGCAATTTATTTTCCCACTTGGATATTCTCAGTCCTGAAGAAACTGTTGTCCAGCAGTTCAAGCCGACAAGGTTAAAAAAATGCCCTCGCGGACAACTTCACAGTATATCAGTCCAAGATAATCACCACAATTCGATTGTCCACCAATTTGATCCTATTTTGATTTTCCCAGCACTTTCGCTTCAAAGATGACAGTTAGAATAAGTACAGCAACTCTGCTCACATGGAATTATGTCTCCTGGCACTAGGTACTTTGCAGGTCTTCTCCTCAATGCAGAGTAAAAACTAGCTATCTTCTAGCAACTTGTTAGAAGTGGATGCTGGCAGAGAAGTCCGTAATCAATCTCATTATATGACTTCATAAAGCTAGATTCCCCTTTCTAACCAATAATCATACATCATTTACATATATAACTTTATGGGGAAATCCCCCAGGTCAGCAAGTTTTGATCTTAAAACACAAACAACTTGAGTCGTTTCTAAATTTAGCATTCTTGGGAATTCCCCACTTCCCCTATTGTGCAATCTAAAACAGGTGCACTTTGCAAAAAACAAATAGGGGTTTACTTCTCTCTTTTATAGTAAACAAATACTGTTCCCGTGAGAAATCTTTTCTCAAATTAAATTGAGAAAATAATATTTTAAAAGTTTATCAGGAAAAATGGAAGGCCATATAAACACAGTGAAAATCATGAATCAATGACTATAACGCCAGGCTGCTTCCATCAAACTCTACGCAAGATTAAAAAATAATTCTAACTTATCCTATTATAAAACAATCATTTTTAAATTGAAAATAATAAAATATGAAGGCATATTAAACCATTTGCCAAAAGTTCATGTGCCGTTTCTGATGGATAACACTTCCTTTTTCACCAATTTGAAGTTTAAGATGCGCAATGATATCACAATAGCAGGGAATGGGGATGTTAAAATGACCTCGGGTTCTTTGTGTTTTAAAGCATGTTTTAACACAAAAACTATTGAAGTCAGGCCCGTCAGAGCTGCTACGTTTGTAGAATGAACCGTACATTTCAGCTAAAAAAAAAAAACAGAGAGCGAGTAAAAAAAGAGAGAGGAGTAGGATAAGCAAAAAAAGAAAAAAAAATATGAGAAGAAATTCAAAAAATCTGAAATTATAAATAACTTGGTTTATAGATATAGGCTCATTTATACAACATCAAAAGCTTTCATTATCGCATTTACAGGATCGCGTTATTGTTAAACCGTAGAACAATCAACTTGATCTACCATCAAGTTTATAAAATCATTTATTGCCTTTGTATTAAGTTAATGTGAAAACCTTCATTCCATTTTTGCCAAAAATTTTAAGCGCTTGCTTCAAGGGTGCGTCGCCCCCTTTAACCCCACAAGGGGCTCTGCCCCTTTCCTCCCCGCTGGGGGTTACACCCACAGACCCCCGTTGTTTTAAAAAACCGTACCACTTCAATTCACTCCCGACGGGCCTTCTGAATATTGAGGAGCTGTTGTGGAGTGAAACGATCCAGGTTTTCTTTTTTTTTTTCAAATTACGAGCTTTATATTTGGAGAATCTTTGTGACGTTTGGAAGGTTAACAATTGTTGTCTACGTGATTTTATAATAAGGACATATTTTGAAGAGGGAAACAAGTCCATCAACAAGGTAAAATCAGGATATGTAAGTTTGTGTTGTTAACACGCTAAAGCAGCAAAAATGCCAATTACCTTCGGTTGTGTCAGTGGTTATATCCCCACTGCCACAATTAGATCTGGGTTTGTAATCATGTTGGTTGACTCTTACTAGGTCTCTGTGTAAGATGGGAGCAATGCTAACAATTAGCCCCAACTTATTTTCACAAAAACACATGTCATCTCAGTGCCCTGCCCTCCCTAACGACAGTTAATTACCAATTGAAGAAGCTTATTTCTAAGTTCTGTGCTAGTGTGTAGAAAATAAAACCTAATCTGATTTTATGCATTTGGGAATCACACTCTATGTGACCATGCCTGAAGAACTCTGCAGTCATAAAGTATTACATTATTTTTGCATAAATGTATTGGTATTTTTTGTTATTTTCAGGCCTCGGCAAGTTGGGAGAAATGATACAGATTATGGATCGATTTGAACCCAAAAATCCCCAGTTATACTGTGAACTATCAACAAGCGTTATGTCGTGGTGGTAAGTGCAGTGCATAAAACTATTTCATTAGAACTTTCTATGAGCAAGGACAGGAGATTAAAATTGGAATGTGTCTACGTCAATTTAGTCAAATCCACAGTGTGGAGGCACCCAGATGTTTATAAGGGATCATAGTAGAAGTGTCGGGGCATTATAGGTGTGGTTTTGTTCGTTTATTTCAAAATCACCATATTTGGCCCAGATGTTGCCTACACCTTCACCCTTTTGATTCTGATGGGCACCAAGAAAAGCTGCCCCCTGGAGCTGCCATAAATCCATATGGCCACCACCGGAATTATTAATTTTAAATCTGAAAAAGGGTTACGGAAATCATGAATGATACAACTTTTTATGGGGGGAGGGGGTGAAGAAGATTCAGATTCTCATGTTATTTTAATGATTAATGATAATGTCAAACTTCATCCTTTTTAAAGCCACCATATTGAAGAAATCCAAGATGGCTGCACCTGAATTATAATTGTGCTGACACTGCTTAAAAAAAATGTCAAATTTCCTAGGGGGTCAAACAATCTGTGGTGACGTTATTATCCTTTCAGGTGCCATCCATGTTGCAGTGCGGCCAGCTTCTACCCAATTGCTACAGCAAACAAACACTCTAGTAGAGAGAGCTTTGTCTCTGGATTCCAGCAATGCAGAATTCTCTACAGAGGCAGGTATGAGTTGCTTCTTCAGAAAACCGACCCCGTATAGGCCATGAAGTGTTATCGCAACGCTTATGAACCTAGACGAACCCAGTGTCTCCGCACTCACAGGTTGTCTTAAAACTAAAATAATTTGCATATCTTACGCTTTTTTTACATTTGCTCTAATTATGATCCTTAAGGGCGAGGTTGCCGAGCGGTCTAAGCGCTTAACCGTTGCAGGGTAAAGAACGATTGGGGCCCAGTTCGAGCCCCGCGAGAGTCAGGCTTTCTTGGTCATACTCAATAATTCCTCTATAGGGTCGGAAATTGCATAATTGCATGAAGTTGATTATGAATTCTCTCCTCGCTCCCACCCATTGCGTAGAAGGTGCAGGTGTATGCCTTGGTTCCCAGTGAGCCTCATGGTTCGAGAGTCATGTAAGGTTGGTCCCGTGTTTCAGACGAGTCATTCCTGAACACTTAAAAATTGCAGACCTTGTCGGAAAAGAGTAGGGGATCATCCCGGGTCTGTGTACCTGCATTCACCCTAGGTTCCATGGCAGTAGTAGTATAGAATGTGCGTACAGTGGTGGTAGTAGATTAGTTTTGTGATAATTGTATGTTGTTAAAATGGTGAATTTGTGAAAAAAGCATGCGAGCCAGATGGTGCGCCTGAAAAAATAGGTGCGGATTACGAAATACCTATAAGTCATGAAAGTCGGTTGCCATTTTTGAAGTTTTCAATTCTGTACTGACATTTTGGAGGATGTACTTTAATTAAGTATAGCACAAATTACACTTTTTGATTTTTTTTGTGTTGAATGTAAACAAGAAAGCCATTTAACCCCCTGGGCACTATCACCTCTTATACTGTCTATTTAATTGGCTGGATAACCCTACGGTACCAATCAAAAGAGTTGCTTCTATAACTTTGTGTTAAACCTATCACCATTGCTTTAAGTATCTGTGATTGCTGATTCCATGATGTGACCTTCCAAGTAAACAATCAAAATAGTTGCTTAGATGCCGATAGAATGCAGGTAGTGCCTAGGGTATAAAGGCAATTGTCCATTGACATAATGCAAAACTGTCTGTGCCTAAAGGTGAATGGACCAGATTACAACATGACTTCTGGGTAGCCTCAGAACTTCACAAATAACAGGGAAATTGTATTCCAAATATCTCCAGATACAACTCAAATAGCATTAGGATTTGACTGTTCCTCCAACCTTATCTTGAGGATGTTTTATTCTGAAATATTATTAACATATTGGCTTAGTGAAAATCTGGAGTGTTTGTTTTTCTTTTTAGGATCATCAAATGTCAGTTGAGGGAGGGTCAGCTAGATGATGCTCAGCAGCAGTTGGAATTCCTTTCAGAGAGACAAGAATCTATTGGCAAAATCTGCAGTAAGTGATTCCCTCTAATGTGACACTTTGAAGACACGGTTTGGCATTATGAAACAAATCATCTCTAAAATTCTTCTCACACCGGACATGGTATTTCTAAAATTTGACAATCAGGGGTCATTGGCACCAACAAGTGAGAGATTTCACTGATTAGAAGAAAGAGGAGAGAGTAAGCTTTTGAGAAAGTAAACTGAACCAGAATCAGATTAGATTTATTTGTCAATCAAACAATCATCAGTTGCAAAAATTATAACAGTAATTATTTTGAAAAGTGATAATCATAGACTAACAATTACCGAGTTATACATAAAATCTTAAAATAATGGTTATAACACTTCAAATATATATAATTTGCAATACTGTAAACAATCATTTATGTAAATCAGAACAGTATGATTGGCGATTGAGGAGGTCACTACTAAACGCAGAGCGGGAAGGTGTAGTGACCTCTCTTTCCTTTATTAATCTTGGATACTTGACCGAATTTATTAAATTTATATAATGAAATTTTTGTTAGAAAACTACTTTACGGAATTAATGGACCATGACGGAAAGATTTTCACTAATTTTTCAGATTTCAGAATATAATTGCATCAAACATCACAGTTGCAAAATTATAACAGTAATTAAATTGAAAAAGAAGTAAATCATACAAATAATAGCTGCGGTACCGTTATACATAATAATTAGTAACAATGAGAAGTTTATACACACCAAAATATATATATTGCAATTAATGTAAAACAATCAATTTAATGAAAATCAGAATCAGTATGAATTGGCCGCTTGACGAGTCACTTACTAAACGCGGCGTGAGGGTGTAGTGACCCTCTTACACGGGTACATAAAAAACAAACTAATAGAACAAAAATATACAAAAGACAAAGGATATCGACGAATTAAAAAACAAACAGACGGGACAGAACAGGTACAAGACAAAAAAACAAGACATAGAAAGTAATCCGACCCCTACAAAATAAGCAAATAGTAAAACAAATGGATAAATTACCATAATTAGAATCAATAAAATAACGGCCAATAAGATATTTCTTCATCTTTTCTTTAAATAAAGCAATAAAGAGGGTGATATTTTAATGGGAGTAGGAAGATTTGTTCCAAAGTATGGGCCCTGTGATGCCGATGGTTTACAGCAAGCAGGTCTTAGTATGTTTAATGAATTGGAAATGTTAACATTCCTAGTTTCATAGTCCCATGAACATGGTAAGGCCGTATTAAAAATGTTTCATCATGAGATTGTTTGGTCAAAGGTTGCTTATGATGCTGATCATTAAATAGCAAGCTTGGAATTTTGTAAATATCGTATATTTTGTATTGGTCTTTAGAGTAGAAATAGAGGGTCAGTGTGAGCTAGCCAGAGGGAGTGTTGGTACTTGACCTGATAACTCGTTTTTTGAAGCAAGAACAGAGAATCGGGTTAGAATTGTTCAGGGTCAGCCAGAATCAGTGCACCGTAAGAGAACTAATGGTAATACAAGGGAGTTATAGAGAATATGTGGGATTCTTGGGTAGAAAGGGACGAACTTTGCGGAGACACCATTGAGTTTAGATATAATTTTAAGAAATATTGTTTTGTGTATGTTGATTGCCAAGATAAATTAGAATCGACGAGAACACCTAAAAATTTAGTGGTGTCAACGTGTTGTATTGCTGTACCATCGATTTAATGTCTAGTTTAATATTGGGTTTGTTACTGTGTTTATTTTTTTAAAAATGATATAGTTTTGTTTTTTTTAATATTCAGCGAAAGTTTATTTAATTTGACAGTTTGATATAGCAAAAGCTCGTTTGTTAACTGTGTTCTTCTAACTTTTTCGGGTTGTGGGTGAGAAAATAAAATGTTGTGTCATCAGCAAACAAAACCAAAATATGGTATATTAGAGGATAAAGGGAGGGTCCATTTATATACAAACAGAATAATAAAGGACCCAGGATCGGAGGCTTGTGGAACTCCACATGTGACATTAACATGGGTCTGAAAGGGTATTATTAAATAGTACACGTTGCTGCCTCCAGAGAGGTACTCCTTAGCCAGTCATTAGCAAGATCCCTGATACCATATTTAGATAATTTTAGTGAGAGTATATCGTGATTGCTGTATCGAAGGCCTTGCTAAGGTCCTAGGAGATACCAACATGTGAATTTTTCCTTATCGATGTTACTATCTATGTTCGCCATAAAGATCGTTGTATGCCAATTAGTTTTGGATCGTTGGGGCTAAATCAATTGGCGAGGTGTGAGAATAATGTGATGATTTATAAAGTTTAAAAATAACCGTGTGTAAAAACACCTTTTCAAGAGTTTTGAAATTGAAACAGGAAATTGAGATAGGTCTATAGTTTTCAAAATCATGTTTTATTACCAGCTTAAATATTGGGCGTTACATTTGCTTGTTTGAGTAAGGCTGGGACAACAACCAGTCGTAAATGACAAGTTTAAAAATCATGGCGATAAACTCAGAAATTGAAGGGATAATTTGCTTAAGAAGATTATTGCTTATGTCGTCAATACCACTGCTGGTCACTATTTTTAGTTAGAAGTTTATCTCTAAAATTTCTTCAGGAAAAGTAGGATATATAAAACACTACTTGAATTGCAGTTCTTGTCATAGAAGGTTTATTAATTAGATGGTTCAGATATTTTGTTTGGCAAGTGTAGTGCCAATGTTTTGCAAAAAGATGGTTGAAGCCTTCAGCAATACTTTTGTTATCGGAAGACTGTTTTACATTTGTATAAGTTAAAAAAAGCAGAATCAGGTTTTTTTATTACTGCCTAACAAATTAATTTAAAGTTTTTCCACATTTTCTTTTAGTTTGGTTTTTTTGCTGTAATTTTAGTAGTATGTTATGATTTTTTTTACTCAAACAATCAAGAGGTTAGATATTACGTATTTATTTATTTTAATTTTATTATCAATGTTGGTTTATAATATAGTTTTGTCAAGTTTTTATCTTTAGTTTAAGTGATTTAATTACCCGCAGTGACCCATGGCTTTTAGGTGTATTTGGTTTTGAAATTGTGTTAGATCTTATGGACATGGATATCAAGAATTCAGTGACTTTAGTATTTAATTGTGTTGTCGGCCTCCTCTGGTCGTGTATTGAGAATAATTGCCCAGCAGTGAGTGAGAGAGCATTTTTGAGACCATTAATATTGTTGGGTTTTCACAGCCGCGATTTTCTAAATAGTGGTGTGGACTGTGTAGAGTTTAAATATGTTTTGAGACTTCCTGTTGTGGTGACAAAAATAGGGACGTTATCTGAAGATCGGTATCATTACTCCTTAAGTATCTGAGCCAAATGTCGTTAGTAAATATATTGCAATCATGTTGGCAGTAATAATGCCCCGTTCCTGTCCGCGCCTAACTCGAGTTGGTCGATCGATTGGGTCTAAGGAACAAAGTCATTTGAAAGAGGAACATGTTTGTAAAATATGGTTGACCCTTTTGAATTAGTTTTTCATGGGTTAACAAATCAAGATTACAGTCGCCATTATATAGCATGATTTCTTCTCACTTGAGATTTTATTAAAGACGGTTCCAAGCTGGGTTAGGAAATCGGTGAAAACAACATATTATGGTTTTAAACAATCCCTAATAACAAGTTTTTAATGGGAGTTTATATGAAATTTCTACGAAGAGGGAATCGCAATCAACGCAGTCAATTACTAAATCAGGACGATTGACAAAGTTATATCCGATTTGATGAAAGAATACTCCACCACCTCGGTTGACCTTCACGATTACAATTCTCCGGATTAGTTGCCTTCCCGAGGTTAACGATGTTGGCATCGTATCAGATGAAACCAAGTTTTCAGACAATCCATAGATTCAAAATGATTATGTAAGGAGGAAAGTCGTTTAACAAGATCCTCGATTTTATTATTAAGGTTTTGAGTATTTAGGTGAAATAATGAAAATATCACATTTTGTGTGATATTTGGTTTTATGTGGATCGATATTCTCATTGGTGTTATGACAAGGGATAACTTTTGAGTCTGGAAATGTCTGCATCATATAGGGGTATCCGTTGGGTGTATTAGCTTATCTAATGAACACGGTTAAAAGTATCAAGGAAAATGGAATAAAATTAGCACAGGGCAATATGGTCGGACATCAACATTCACTTACGACAAACAACACACAAAAAAAACGAGCAAAATAGAAACAAATAATTTTGGACACCTCCCAAAAAATTGAGGGGAGCCTGACTTCAAAAATTCAACCTGTACTAGCACGGTCCGTACACCAGTTGGATGTAGAGGGGGACAATGGTCGTGACCCACAGCCCCATCACCCAACACGCGCCATAATCTTACACCACAGAGGACGGCCAAATAAATCGTGTACCTCCCAATTTTTCAATTGAATGAAATGTCCAGAGGACGAAGATAGAACGAGAAAGGGGTTATTCCGTATTGAATGCTTGGTTACAGATTTGGCGCTCCACAACACCCTTACCATCTAAATTGATGGCCTAATGTGAAGGAGCCCTATAAATTATACATGTTTAATCGAACAGCTCTTACAGAAAACCGCAATTTAAATGGCCCATTAGGCCTATATAGTAGGAATGGCCCTATTTAACATCAAACCCGGTCCGAAAAGAACCAAGGAAATTTGGTAAATGGCTTTGTGGCATGATATATAGTCCCCCGGACTCACAGTCCGTCACAACGTGAACAATATGCAATCGATCCAGTGACTCTACACGCACATTGCATATCAATGCTTCATTTCCAATTCCGTTCATGGGCCCACTATGAAACCTACTTTACCAGATCTCCTTTCACAGCGGCCCCATTCACTTGAGGATAACTAATGAATCGTAAATAAGAAATGAAGTCGTGTGGATCACAAAATGCCCTGTAATATATCACATGCAGTGTTGAAAAAAATAAAAAACTTAAAAAAAGCAAAAAATAAAAAAAATAAAGCATTAAAAAAAAAACAAGATACCAAGTATGTATTATAACAGGACGCGACTATTTTTTGTGTATCCAACCCCAGTACTCCTAAAGACGGACGTAAAATGCCGATTATATAGATAAACTTAAGGGTCATGAGACAATCGTTCATGAAATGAACGCCGGTGACTATGAGGGTTGTTTTAATATGGTTGGATATACTAAAAAAATATAACTCCAACAGCCACACATGCAGACATTAAAAAAAATTGAGGGGGGAATAATAGTACAGCGTTCAGCGAACGCAATTGCCTTACATTGCCATTGGAAATTGAATTATGGGAACAAAAGGCATATGAGATCACCAAGGTTACATAAGGTCACCAACACATTGGACGCTGTAGATCTAATGACCAATTATCCACGTGACATAAAACTCGAGCACATATATGTGGATACCCCAAGTCAAAAATAATAAACTGCCCATTTTGATGTCGTGACCTGCAATGACCTCAGGATGACTCTTGATCCCACTCGTGATGTGGGGGGGGGGGACGTAGGCAAAATATCCAAGAACCAGTGCCGTAAAATGAATACATGTAGTGATACAATAAGCAAATTAATGTTTGTTAACATTTTTTCACTAAAAAGAACACAAACCACCAAAGCAATCCGTTGTGCCAGCTTAATATGACACAAAATGCCATTTAATATAATATATATATACCTATATATACATATACATATATACATATATAATTCAAAATATAGACCATCTGGAAAGGCAACCCGTTACTCTGAGTTTCACGGTATACGCCTCACTTACGATCACTGGTACCGATCTTCAGACGGATGATAACTCACAGTCGTGTCTTAACCAGTATACATGTATGTATATACATCCATGGGGTGTCACGACTGACGCGCATTTCCAGCACTTTGGTCTGTACTTTTTTCCAAATAAGTCAGAAAGTGCTCCACCACTACGAGTAGTGGGGCCGTAATATAACATCTAGTAAACATTAATTATTTACAGGTGACTATCTTGGAATTAAGAGTGCTCATCCATTACAGGAAGCGAAACTAAATGACAAAGTATAGACCTCTGGAAATGCAACCTTTACTCGAGTTTCCACTGTATAAACCCTCAAAACTTACGGTCACTGGGTACCGATCTTCAAACGGATATTACTCCAGTCGTTTCTTAACCAGTAGACATGTTGTCTATACATGCCATGGTGTCCCGACTGAGCATTTGCAGCACTTGTCTGTACTTTTTTCCACTACTACCGTAGTGGTTGATCACTCTCGACTCATTTGGAAAAGACAGACAAGTGCTGAAATGGCCTCAGTCGTGACACCATGGCAAGTATAAATACCTACATGTCTACTGGTTAAGACACGACTGTGTGTCATCATCTGTCTGAAGATTGGGTACCCAGTGATCGTAGTGAGGGTATACCTTTCTTTTTTGTGCTTGAAACTCAGAGTAACGGTTGCCTTTCCGAGGTCTATACTTTGGTAATTTATTTTACGCTCTCCTGTAATGGGATGGCGACTTCTTAATTCCAGATATTCCCCTGTAAATAATAACTGTTTACTATGATGTTTATACATATATATAGTAATACATATACATACACAAAAAGAAAACATTAAAAAAAAAAAAAAAAAAATAATGAATTACAAATATGATATAAAATTGGATCGATTAAGCCCAATCAATCGGTCGAGCCTGAGTTGCAAGAATATCGGGCGAGATGCAATCGAGCCCAACAGTTTAAACTCTAGCGAGACCACCAATACCGGACACACATCATCCAATTTATCCCAATCATGTTGTTATGGATCCGATATTTTCACACCCATGGACCCCTCAAAATGTCCATAAGCAAAAATGAACAATTTTGGAATGCAGTATCTATAATCATCATCAATCAACAATACAATTATTAAAGGCAGAAACATAATCATAATGCATAACCAACCTATGTAATCTGATTATAACAAACCCTATGATCGTAAGCAAACATATAGTAAATATGTAATTTTGATCTCTACAGTTGAACTGAAGAAAAACAAGATCCGATTGTCCAGGTAGCAACCAAGTGTATTGGGACATATGCAATATAAACCTGAAGAAAAAAACTCGAACGACAGTTTATAATAATCATTAAAAAAAAACAACAACAAACCAGTAAAATAAAAGAGCGTAACAATCCCACGAATAAGAACCGTCACGATCTTGGCTTGTCTTCAGCACCGAATGGCAGTGGAGGAAATAACTTTAACATCATAAAATATATTGAAAAGGAGACTTGAAAAAAAAACATATCAATTATACACTATTATGGATTACTTATAATGATGGAAATTTGCTACATGCTACATCGAGACAGGCCTTCAATATATCACAACATAGACAGTGAATTGAGTAAAATTGAGTTATAGTAACACAATTAATGTATTAATAACCGAAAATTAGTAATATTAACCTAGATAACCCAGGGTATTTGAAATACGTTGACATTCTTCAGAAGGGGCCGGTGTAGAAGCAACCAAATTCGGCCGAACTCAAAGTCCGGCTACAACGGTAAGGATAGGGCACTCAATCAACTGACTCACCACGCAACACCAGTACCACACACCTCTTCCGCCATTGTCTAGGAGCCCTGACTATTGCTCCTGCCGACCGAGTTTTGCCTTCACCTGGGGTAAAGGATAAGTGAATACAATCCTATATGTGTTCGACGAGCAAAATTAATGACTAATTCAAGATAATTTACAACCAAGGGATACTTTAGCATAATTAATTTAAAACCAGTGATAATTTTTTTTTTAAACGTCAAGATAGCCGCAACATAAATATAACTGATGAAATATGAAACATGAATATATAACATAGTTGTAGATGAAAGTAGTGCTTTGATTTATATAACGGTTATTACCCTCGTCTTATAACCAACCTTTGTTTAACACATCGGTATACCAGGTGGGGGCCCCCATTACGATGACATACCCGATGCATATGAATATGATACGCCTATAACAATAAATACCAAACTAAAAACCAAGATGAATATCCTCTTTAGATTCTTAGCTAAAATGGAGGAAATCTGAATTTTAGTCAAATTTTTTAATCTAAAATGATTTATATTTCTTACTATTTGATTCCAACATCTAATCCAACCCAGAATTTGGTCTTAATAGCAAACCAATAGATTGTTTTTTAATCTAAGAATTCCAAAGAGATAATAAAGTCCCGCGGAGAAGCGAAAATGTTAATATCAACAGAACACACGTAAACTACAATCGGCGGGCAGCCACTTTTGGCAGCAAATGCGAAGGAATAATGAAATTCAACCGGGTTTGCACAGCCCTAAATGGTGTAAAATTACTAAATATATAACTGAATATTTTAAAACGACCATGATTGTCGGGGGGGAAGGGAGGGGGGTGGTTAGTGGAGTAGGGTAGTGGTCAGGACAGAAACAAACCGGGTACAGGCGGTAGGATCACATTGACATAGAATACCGAAACAAAAAAAAACAAATACGGACGGGGGTGTCAAATTTTTAATAGCCGGATAAGAAACCAAAATAGGCTTTTATACAAAGTACCTACACTAAATGTTTACCTTAAGTAAACCACAATGGTTTAAAACACCCTCTGAGTAAGACGAGGTTAAACCAAATACAATGTCGAATAAATTGGCATCATATGTTAAACGTCGCAACAATTAATAGATAAACAAGAGTAAAAAACATTAATATGCACTACAAACAAAATCCAACTCTTCCATAATATAAACAACATTTAGAAAAGAACCATGCAAACGATGCGTTATCTATAGCGACACCTGAACACCCCAACACAGCACCACAAACACACACCTACAAACACACCTGCACACCTACCAACCCACTACCACACCACCACCACCGTAACCCACACACCACCAACACCTGAATTACAAAAACATACATACCCCACAACATTACGCACTACTCCACACCCTCACGACGCTACCCACTCACATTTAGATACTGGGATTACAAAAAAAAACAAGTACTCGAAATGTAAAAAAATAGAGCGTTACTTATCCTCAAAATTTAATTTAAGATTACAGATACTCCCCCTCTCTGCCAACAATACGTTAAAGGTGCACCACCCGATAAAATATATTCATATTTAAAAATCACCTGCATACTTAATGCCAAAAATATGAACCACGATGCAAAATAATGTGAGCCGTGATTATGGCCTATGATGGAACAACCCATGATTATACTTTGGCATCAAAATGGAAAAGAATTTGGCCAAAACACCATGCAGATGAAATAAGAGAAAGGCATCCAAATGTTACAAAAACACATAATTAATAGTGTGATTGGTGGTGTGGAAGTTGGGGATCAGGTGGTGCCCCTTAAACGAAACTCATTGTGGGTGGGGTGGAGCAAAATATTATCACCACCAAATGATGGTAGCCCGACAAAAATGATATAATAATAAAGATGATCAATAAAGGAGAGGACACGCATACTAATAGTAATGGCAGAAAAAAAACATACAAATTGATAATAATATTTGAATCTTGGTGAAATATGAACATAATGAGATACTGTGACAGAGTAGGGGATTCACTAAAGGGACTACATTATAAAACAAGTTGGATAAAGGCCTGGTGACCTAAAATGTATTAATACAGAAATGTAGTTACAGAGTTCAAATACAATGGTAGCTTTAAGTAAATTGAGTTAATCGTACTCAGGGTACATAAAGGCGTTGGTCAATAAAAAGTTTCATTTCGGTACCAACTGTCTTAATATAGGCACGCTTTCCTTCTGCAATTGCTTGACGCTGTATGGGTAGCAGGGTAGATCTTTGGAGCTGCATTTCCTTTGGTAGATGGGGACTGATGCCATATTTCTTCCTAGCTGTCTTGAGAGAACTGGCCTTAGCCAAGACGGCATTGCGATGTTTCATTTGCAGAAACTTGGCTATGATGGGCTTGGGCTTTCCACGATTGAGTCATCTTGCCTTCAGGAAGCCGTGAACGTTGGCAAACGTTATCTGGTCAGTGTCCTGGTACTTCAGGTCATTTATCAGGAAACTTCGAAGCGTAGCTTCACAGTCCTCATCGGCAGACTCATCAATGCCATGAAACAGTAAATTTGATTTTTTACTGTATAGTTCTTCTGCAAGCCTTTGCTTTTTAAGCGCGTCAATCTCTTTCAGCAACATGTTCCGAAGTGTAGGGATTTCATGTTCTTTTACGTCCCGTACCTCATTATCAATATGCTCAACACTCAGTGTCAAATCGGTGACATCGTTCTTTAGAGTAGAAAAATCTGAGCGTAGGGTAGACAGTTGTTCAGAAATTACAGCAAATATTCTGTTGATTTCATTTTCATGTCACTGAGAACCTGTCGGAGTTCTTCATCCATGATTAGAAAGATTTATCACGCCAGAATTATTTATCAAGCAAGACAGGTAAAATGGCTATATGGTTCCACGTCAGTGATCCCTACAATATGTGTGTGTGTGTGTGTGTGTGTGTGCTAAGGGTAGAATAAACGTAGTTAGCATACCACTCGTCCGGTTCAATGGCGCGACAGTTCAAACACACAGTATAGGTAAGCTGGGTGTATACAGGTATACAGTCAGTACAACACACTGAATCACAACAGTTTTCTGTCTCAAAAACCTGTCAAAAGCTTTAAAATATCATATTATTACTCACTAGTTCGAAATCAGAGTCATATCAACTATCACTGCGTCATAATTGGGTGTCTATTAGGATGATCTGAAGTAACAGGTGCATAAATTGAGAGAGAAGAGAGATCACACTCGAGGTGTCCGGCCACCATTCTAATATCGAATTTACATAAATTGAACCGAAAATTTAATATCATTTCGATATTTAAATTTTTCTTAGAGTACTCGCACTCGCAATCTGAGAGCGCTTGGATTTAAAATTTGTGGACGTCATTATCGGGGGTCTCGTCCTGTAAAAAATACCGGAAGTAATGCTACTGGCGTTCCTACTGTTTTGTATTATCTGAATACTAGTAGTGTAAAAAGAGGGTTTATACGCGAAGAATTACTGTTGTACCACCGAACACAGAATGACCTCCTGATCAGTCTTGCTTGCCAGGATGGCAAAATGACCAAACGCTAGTGTGTGAATCCCATCATTCATAATCCAACGGTTGGAGTCAAAAGGTGACAGAGAAATTTTGTTTACATAAAATCCATAGAGCTGATGGAGTTCATATTCCTTTAACATATTCATCCCATGATGAGAGACTGTTTGATTACACAATGTTTCTTTGTAGTTTTCATGAAGTATTTGGTTTTTAACAACATATTTTTACGCCTTTGGCCTTTCGTATATTACCGTCGTCACAATAGAATACATCTTTGGTCTTAATCCTACATATTCAATGATTGCCGCACCCGCGCATCATCTTTCATTTTAACAAGCACCTTTTGTTTGTAGTGCTGTGTAAGAAGTGATCTTTGGAGTAGTCGCTTGTGTCATATAAATCAGCATTATGAGCCATATCTATGTACACGTTATCGGTTTGTATTGCATCAGAAATCGAACCCGTATCGGTGGTGTAAAGCAGGCATACATTACTTCACCAGAATTGCCTGTTTGATTATAGAAGAAGTCATACATTAGTAGCTTGCTCAAATCAAAAATGCTCTTTCCCACATAAACAGGTCGGTTTAGAACTAATCTATCTTTGTACATGTGTATTCCTGCAAGATCGTTGTCAAAGATTTTTGTCGTGTTTTCAAATGAGGGTTATGGTTTTGCTATAAGCTTTCGTAGTATCATCTTATTATGAAGTACAGTTTTGATACTACATGCTTCGTAGATTCTCCATAGTTTTACAAACAAGAATTATTCATGAGTTTGTGCAGGTCTTTCTCAAAATTATTAGTTGCTGCTTTCTTAGTTCTGTGTTCATACTAATATAAGGTTCCATCCATGGACTTTGATCGAATGCAATGACACGGTGAATTTGTTTCAAGCGCATTCCTAAAGACAGATACAATTGTAAATTTCTGTAGTGTACCACATATTGCTGTTGTCCTTTAAATTAGGTACAAGTTTCTTGATCTTTGTTAATTTGTTTTCACCCAAGATCATTAATGATTATGCATGTTGTGTAGTTCCCCCGGGGTAGTTCTTTAGGGTATTCCAAATCAACTTCCAATATGCATCCTGTTGGCGAATCTGGTGGAAGATTCCGAATTGTATATTCATCTGCACTCACCCACCGGAAATTACCTGTTGGTAAAGACTGAGACATCGCCCAGCCATAAAGGTTGTTGCGTCTAAATACATTATGTAATTTGTTTGCTCTCGCGAGGGTTAAAATTTGGAGTAAATGGGTTGTTAGATTTTGCATAGCGTTTGGACACCTGACTAATTCCACCACGAAGGCCTTTTTCAATAAAGAGAAACATGTCGTAATCTGTTAGTAATTCCAACTGAATGCCTGTCTTTTTCAAAAGTGCATCCCAACTTAGTCCTGGGGATGTGTAATAATGTGCAGGGTCTAATTCATATTGTCTAAGGCATGTTCTTCTGAAGTTTTCGAAGACATCTGCCTAGAGGAGAACGTCAGTTTTAAGATACAGATCATGGTAATCTCCTAGATTTTAACAGCCGAATGTGTGCCATACATTTTGTGCATGTTGATAGTCTTCTTCGGAAATACACTCGTCTGTAAGTCCACTGTAAAACTTATCCGGGGGGGGGGCAGTTGCATCTCGTTAAAACGCTGCCAACCGTCCATGTACTCATATGGATAGACTCCTTTTCTAAGGAGTAATTCTCGTCTGAATTTTTTTTTCTTCTTGCAATTTTATTAGAGTAATACAACACAACATACATACATAACCAAGCAAACATTTTATAAACAAATTCAGACCATAATAAATGTACATAAGCTCTAATAAGAAACATAATGCATTGTATAGAGGATACGTGACAAATTAGATAACATAAAATAGTTGTTACAAGAAAATGTTTGACCATCCTCTCCATTTCTTTTGAAAGTCGTTTAATTTCATATTGTTTGTTGCGATATATTTTCTGGTGTTATAGTAATATTTTGCTTCTTTTTTAAATTCCCGAAAGCTTGGGTTTTTCCAGCAACTCTTGCTTTATATATATGAAGCTTTCGCAACACTAACATTAAGCTTTGTACTGGCGCTCTATTAAGACCAAATATTATTGAAAGAGGGTAACGTCAAACATTATACTGGCAGTGTCTCCACGAATCACTCTTTTATTGTTTCCAGAATGTTGAGGAGCATGACACCCAAGCAAGGATGTATCAAAAGTTGCACTTCCTCTTTACAGAAGGAGCAAAAGGTCATCTTGTATATTTCATTTCACAAAAAATTGTAGTGGCCAATATCCATGTGTATATTCCATATTGAAACCACCTTCAACTTAAGTCATTTGGAAAACTTAAAAATTTAACTCAAAGATACCTTGCCAATCACCTTCAGTAACATGACAGTTAAAGTCGTTTGCCATTTGTCAGAAATTCCTTTGAAATGTATGTGAATTATATTTAATCAAGATATCAGAATAAACTCTAGCCTTGTTGTTGCTTAATAATAATTCTGCATTCCTGGCATCAGAGGGTTTGTTAGGCGTTTGATTTTACCTGACAGTCCATGTTTTCTGTATAGCTCTTAGCAAACCGGTATATTCGAGAAATTTGTTTTACCATTAAATGTGCTGATAAAAATATCAAGGAGTCCATAAAACATCCATTTTTATCGAGTAGATCGCTATAACCAAATAGAACGCCATTTGAGATCCAATTGGTTTGTAGTATACTGGAGTGCCACAATATTAATTTTGTCATTCCACCATAAATATTGCTTAGCAATCGCATTATAATCCAAATTGAAAATTATTGAAAATCGTTATACCTGACACCCAAGAGGATAATGCTTCAAACCCAAAAATCATTTGAATTTGTTTTTTCATTTTTTGAATATTATACAACCCTCCAAAAAAGTTCATTCTGAGCCATATCTGTCGATAGATAAAACAAAAGTTTCCATTTTGGTACCCTTCAACGACACGTCCTCTATCCAATTTGTCTTAAAGCTGTTAAGTTTGGAATTCAAACATTTGGCATTTTACACAGCCGTTTGATAAATTTTGTGTAATTTGCACACGCTTGACTCTTTATCTGTTTGCACTTGCCAAAAATGAAAGATTTCATCATTAAGCGTTTCTCATATATTCAGGGCTGGGACGTGGCCAACATCTGGCAAAAATACACTAAGTTTTTGCTAAACACAGGGCCTTCACTACACTAACACGTCCAAGAACGGTTATATTCCTACTCGACAATGGTGCATTATACTTCTCATGAATAGCAGCCGTATCGTAAATTGAATCTGGTTTTTATAGCATATCTGATTGGTTGAACAAAAGGTTACACCCCAACATGCTGAAGACACAATCGAAGTTCACTTCATTTCAATGTTCACATATTATTGGTTTCTTTATGTGTTTATTGATCCCCTATCCAGACAGCAGTAGTCTTTTTGACGTGATTCTTTAGACGGACATAGCATAAAATTGATTATTGTCTTAATCGTATTTTCCAAGATTTTGTGTTTCATCAAGAATAACGTAGTGTCAGTCAGCATATTGTGAGTCTTAAAATCTTGTCACCTTACTGAAATGGCTTGAAGGGAATCATAAATCTACCATTGACGAAGCCAGACTTTCCACCAACAGAACAAAAAAGTACGCAACCCGGTTGAAAGAGGATTCGCCATGGCTGCCAACCCGAGGGAGATATTAAACGCCGTAAGATATATTACCCCATACGATCACTGATGATGTAATATTATTATAAAAAGGTACAAAACCACTTTTTAATCTTTTCCAAAATGAAAAAAACTTAAGTGTTTTCAAAATAAATTGATGGTTCATATCAACAACAACTGTGGTACTAGCAGCTACCTAGCTGCTAGCCAATCCGCTCGCAAACTGCTATAGTTTTGAGGCGGAAGGACGAATATATAAGCGGCTAGCTAGCGGTTAGACTAAATGACATGCAATTAGTTGGTAGCAGCTACGTAGCGGCTAGTGTTGCTGCTAGCCAGCCGCTAGAAAATTTTCCGCTAGCTAGCGGATAGCTGCTAGTTATGGTTATATAAGGCGGATGTATAGCGGCTAGCTAGCGGTAGACTAAATGACATGCAAATTAGTTGGTAGCAGTTAGGTAGCGGCTATAGTTTTTCCTGCTAGCCAGCGGACTAGCAATTTACTGATAGGCTAGCGACTAGCTCCTATGGTTATGAGGTGGATTATGAGCTAGCGGTTGACTACGGTTGACTAACATGACATGCAAATTAGTTGTTAGAGCTATATAGCGGCTAGTTTTTCCTAGCGGCTAGCATTTTACTGTTACTTGATAGAGGCGAGCTCCTATGGTTATGAAGCGGATGTAGCGCGGCTATAGCTAATCATGGAAAAAAGTAGTAGGAACAATGACCACCACATGGTTCTACGTTGCGTTCCTTACCCGGGCCGGATTTCAGGAAACTACAAACTTGGCACTTCCAACTCTCACACTTCCCCAACCCGTCAATCCATGTTGCGGGGGAAATTGGCAAGACTGCTATGCCTGCTGCTGACGATACCTCATTGACATTGGTTGGAAGATGGGGAAACTGATTTTCCTGAAACAGTTCAAATTGTTCCGACAATTACTTTCAGATTGCATTTTTTCATCTAATAATTGTTGGTCATAACTTGTAATGCACAATTATAGCTGTATTTACATGATAAATTTAACGGTGACAATAGTTTCACTATGGCAAATTATGCAGGTAAAAAGTTGCCTGCAAATTTTGCAGTAGAATTAAGAATTACACATTGTTTTAGATAGAAAAGAGTTCAAACATCATGCTCAGAGCAGGCTAATTGAATTTATTAAAGGTGGGTGCCCGATCGCCAGCCTGCCCCCTCCACTTTACCTCATAAAATTGAGAATTGTATCAGATACGTGCATCTATTTTTTTAATTACCCCAGTGAAATTGGGTCCAGCAAATTTTCCTTTTGATGTTAAAAAACAAAAAGGTCTCAGCTCCGTGGTGTCCCAAATTATTAACCCACAAGTCTCGGGCCCCATTTGGTACACTTTTTGCTTCTACTATCGACAAAACGGCTGGTGGTGGGTGCTTTAACTCAAAATTTGTACTCAGATGTTTGATGATATGCTTCCATGGAAGGATATGTTAAAAACATGTGAAAATTGGATCATGATCAGGGCACACACCTGTAAGTTACATGCGCATCATGATCTTCATTGAAAAATGTCAAAACATCTATGATAGACACTAGGAGGTAATTACAAATCAGGCGGGTATAGCCAGCCTGGTGGTTACGAGGGGGCAAGTTCCCGGGAAGGTGCAACAAATTGTCCCGATCACAGGCCCCAAAAATATCCTGGTCAAGGCAAAAGTGAAGGCTGAAAAAGGGCCAAATTTATTGACATGAACCATCCATTACTTCCGGAGTTCTCCTGAATTTGTTTCAAGCTTGTATATAGCCTATAGGAATTGATCATCATGGCTTCCAAGCTATACATAGGAAATAGTTTTGACCTAAGGCCTTGTTGGTTTATGCTATGTTGCAATTTGCTTGTTCTCTGCCTTATGTGGACATGAATACCATTGTAGTTGGCTGCTGACAGATCTAGAGAATGTCTTGACTGATGGGTTTATGGGAGTACTATTTAAAGTATTAAATATTTGTGATCAAGAAAATGCGCATGTCATATTCATGGTTACCTACAAGCATAAACTAACCCAGTTCTACCATCATCTTGGATACCTTTTCCTCTCACCATGCATAAGCTTAGTAAAAAAAACATTACTCTATGGTGACCAGTTACATATAATAGCAATAAAACAGCCTTGATGTTCTTTAAGACTTCATTGCATCACCATGATAAAAAGTTTGTCAAATTCTGCGTCTAGTTGTTTGGTTAAAAAGACAGCTATAGTATACGCATACAATGCTGAATTATAGTAGAAACCAACCTTGCAAAAAAGATCACCCTTATGTAGCACTTCCGCTGTATTCTAGTGTTTCATGATGACAAAACCATTCTGTCGATTTTCCCCAGTAAAATATGGTACATTTGAATCAGCAGGATCCAAACCCCAACTGTTCAACCAGGCAGCCACCATTTTGAACTCAAGTGATTGAACTGGAGAAACCGGTTTGCTGCTAGGTTCCTGCTAGGTGTATTAGTTTGCTGCTAGTTTCCTGTTAGGTGAAATTGTAGGACTAAGTTTGCTGCTATCTTCCTGCTAGCTTTTTTGTAGGACTAAGTTTGCTGTATTCCTGTTAGGTACAATTTTTAAGGACTAAGTTTGCTGCTACGTTCCTGTTAAGTGATATTTGTAGGACTAAGTTTGCTGCTACCTTGCCGTTATACTAGCAAGAATGTAGCAGCTAGCTGCTACCGTGCTGCTATACCTTTTTTTTAGGCCAAGAACCTACAGATAGATGCTAGTCTGTTAGGTCCAAACAATCACAAGGCACCTATCTGTACTATATAGCAGATAGGTAGATGCTACATTTATTTTTGCCATGGGTACAGTATCGAAAGCCTTTTTCGAATATCAATTAAGAAATAACAATCCCAGGAATATTCATTCATCTCGGTGTATTCATTAAGTCGCGTTCAATGAGGGGGGGGGGGGGACGATATTTTCCCCAAATGAATCTATTCGGTACAAGCCTGTTGGTTTCAGAATACCCAATAGGCAAGAGTTTTTTATCCGATTAGAGATACAGGCCAAGCCAGCTTGTGACGAAAAATTTCAGAAGAGAGATCGGTTCCATGTTACCAATATCTTGGCGTGGTTATTCCTTGTGGAAGAGTGTAATATGACCTTGACGCATAACCCCGCAGGACGCGCGAAAGTGGCGTCAGCCCTGCTAACCAACTAACACGGGGGAGGGGATTTCCGTCTGATCATTCAGTCCACGGTAAGGGGATTTAGCCGGCTGACTTCGTTTCAATTTGTAGACTTATGGACCCATCTTTTCACAATCATGCGGGACAATTGAATATTAATATTAAAGAAAAAATACCGATGATGAGCTAAAAAGGATTAATTGTATTATGGGAAATAAACAGCCAATTTGGGAAAAAATAAAGATTTGATGGCGTCACGGCATTGATTGGTTTTTGATTATTGCTTCGGGGGCCCCATGCAGGTAAAACATGACGTACGATATCCCCCATTGGAAAAAAAACAACCGATTAGCGTCATCGTACGTCGGTTTGGAATCTGTAGGGGAAAAGAAATTTGTCTGTTTAGACATTAATATACCTTTATACAGTGTCGTTTGGAAAAAATATAGCACTTGGGCAGAGGGTCATATGTACAGACATTGATTTAAAATAGTCGGATTGATATATAACGGACGCCCCCGAAGAGCACACTGATATCTGATACCTTGACACACGTGACCTGGTAACTGACACGTGACACCAAACTATTCCATCTCGTTACGTTTATAACTACAATACGGCAAAGCCGCAAGCATTTTCGTATCTCTGTGTCACAGCGTAAATAGATCACACCGCAACTGTGCGGGACTTTATACATGTGGTTCGGGTACGGGAGGTTAGGACACGATATGTCGATGTGGCAGTGGGGATTTCCAAACAGTAATTGATGCAATTCTTCGGTCTCGGTCCCAGTGACATTAAAAAATCATCTCTTAAACCTTGTCAAAAGATCTTAGTAAAGATCTTGATAAATTAAGAAAAAACTATGAAGTTCACATCAATCATGTTCTGTTAATTACTGTGCATAACCTCAAAACTCAGAAACTTCCCCTGCAAAGTAATATCTATATCAAACATAATACCCTTGAACATTACGCGCACATGGCTACGAGCAGCGTCTGTAGCCATGAGCACCGATACGCTCTAATATCAAAACAGCCCAATTATAAAGTCTACACCCCATAACCATTGCACTCCTGGTTTTTGGAGTTGAGGGACAAGATGCCTTATCCAAAACAGTATAATTGACGTAGGAGAACGGGGATATATCTGTCAAAACGTTTTGTAAAAACTCTAACTCTGAAACCGTTAAGGTCCAGGGATTTATTATTTTTCATATTTTTAACGCTTGCCGATTTAGTTCTAAAACTAATTTTACCCCTCAAGTTCTGTGCCTCTTGTCATGCGGAGAAGTTTCCGAACAGGTAAATCCTCTCTTATATTAATATCTACATCCTCATTGAATTTCCTCCTTATACAGATTTTTATGAACAATTTTACCTCCTCATAATTTCGCTTTGAGACGTTGTTAACTCTATGCATCAGTCTTTCTTTCAGTTCATTTATTTGTTCACATAATTTCGTTTTTCCAGATTAAGAAAATATTAGTGGTTTTCACCTGTTCTAGCCATTTTGCTTTTGATCTAATAAAGGCTCCTTCAAGTTTCCCTTTTCTAAGAAATGTTCTTAATTCAGTGTAGCCTCTTAAGTTTAGGTCCAACTGATAAACTTTATTTGACCAATTCAAATTTCTTTTTCCAAAATTTTTTTTTTTAATCAACTTCTCTTCCGTCCTATCTAAATCTTTTTTGCGTTTAGAGGAAAATGCAATGGTCGTACATCGTATCTCCAGTAATAAGGCCTCGAAAATAACTGACATCAATCGTAAATGTTAATTCATCAGGAGAAATTCTTTCGATTGCATCTACATGATGAGCGGCCAAATATAATTCTTTCACATTTTTTATCGCTTTTTGATTGTGTGCAATTATACAGTGAGGATTGGCAAAATTTTTTCAAAATATTTTCTATTTGTGCATAAAAATCCGGTCCTATCATCATTTGGACCATATAAACAAACAATGGTTACATCCATGGATTTTATATTATGTCTAATGCTAGCAAATTGCCCCCTTCATCCCGTTCTATTTTATTAATGTTGATGAAAATTATTATTAAATAAGATGGCAACACTCTTGAATTGGTTGTAATTAACAATGCTGTTATACACTCAAAACCCCACTCTGCCCTTATAGAATTTCCTCCCATTTCTTCCCCAGTGTACATCTTGGAGCAAACAAATAGAGATTTCTTATTTCTCAAGTATTTTAACACATCTTTACGTTTGTATTTATCACAAAACCTCACCGTTAACCGAACAAATAGCGATAGAACTATCCATTATATAACTATCAATTCAATTCAATTCAAATTTATTTTTTTATTAGCCTATCATTCACCAATACCTTACATAAGGATACAATTATTTACTGTTATTATTGGAAAAAATATTTACATATTTAGAGGGGAAAAAATAATATACAGAATGTTGAAATGGCTATCAAATGCGGGAGAGGCCATAATCGTCTGGATGGACTTTGAGCATGACCCCACCTAAAATAATCCATGATTTAATGATTATAATTTAACTACTGGACAGAAATGACAGACAAGACAGGACAGGACGATACGGACGAGACCTTGACAATTATTGTTTTAACAAGATCAGGGGCAAAAGAACATGGTGAACGTGGCGAACCAGTAAGACACGATAAAAGAAGAAGGATAAAAGGTATTGCAATTATTGAGTGGTCAACTAATAAAATTTGAGGGAAAATACTGATAACATTTTTATCCACTGATATCAAAAACGTTCAATTGAATACTTATTAATTAAACTCTTGTTTTCGATTAATTTAAAATCATAATGGTCTTTAGATTTATATACTGTTACTAAGTGTGTTCCATAATTTGGGACCAGAGTATTTTACTGAGCACTTAATTAGGTTGATGAGGTTTTGTGTGATGTATTTGTTGGCATTTCCTGGTGTTAGATTTGTGTATATCACTATGTTTGAAAATATTAGAAATATTTGGTGGGTTTTTGAGTTTGTAACGATACATGAAAATCGCTGGTTGTAGTTTATATTTTAATCATAGATTGTTCAGAGTTTTTTTAGATTGTGGAACATTGGTTTAGTCATGAGATGTGTATCATTATTAATTAATGAGACGTATGGCTCGGTTTTGAAGCTTGATATTGTCCAATTTATTCTAAATAGGAGAAGTCCATGGACATTTTATTATCTATGTTAGTCGTGTATTTGCCCAAGCTTTTTACTGTAAGATATGTACGTTAGTATAAGTGTGTTGTATAAGAGATAAGATATGTTTGGGAAGGGTGTTGGCGGATTTTCCTAAGAATCCCGATGATGCTTAGAAATTTTGATTTGTAGTTTTGAGATATGATCTTTCAGAAGAGATTTTGGTCAATTATTACACCCAAAATTTTGTATGGTCTACGGGGTGAATGGGGGTATTGTCAATCATGATTTTGGTTGGGGGTGTAGTCATGCTTTTTCTTTGTGAGGGCAGTAGTTAGTTTTTTGATACATTAAGCGCAAGTGTTGTTGGCTTTAAACCAGTCCTTTGTATGTGGGGCCTGATAAAACACATTCATATTTCAGTCTTTCTTAAAGCTTGTAAAAACACTTACACAAAATTTATAACAGCTAATACACACTTATAACAAAGGATACACACACTGGTAAAAAACTTAAAACAATTCTGGACCACGACGTCACGACCATTCTCGTCTGATTGGTTAGGTTCAACTGTTTGTAACGCGAAGTCTTCGGGTTTATTCGCATTTCTTAATTTTTCAGAATAAGCCAACAAAATTGTGCACTATCAATAAACCTAATTGACGCAGAGAGAATGAGATGTACTTTTTCCATGTTATTGGAATGCATTTTCTATAGCCTGTCTGTTGTGGCTAATAGATTGCATTATCAAATGTGCAATCGTCAACCTTCTGAGATTGTGAAAGATTACAGGAATAATAGGTTGTTTCTATCTGGATTTAGTCTGAGGTTTTTTAATTGCCCGAGTAATGGGCGGCTTCCACGAAACTCCTGTTGATGACAATGTCTCGTCTTTTGTCTAGATATGCTCTCTTGGTTTTCGCTGGACAAAAAACCTTCTTTCCATGATTTGATGGCAGTAGCAATGTTTGGTATTATTGTTAAGTTTGCCATCTTCAGGAGTCATCTGTATTGACTGGGTTTCTTCAAACTCTTTCATTTGATTTTCTGTTTGCCTCAAGACTTTGCAGAATATTTCTGGTGTATTAGGCCCTCATAAAACATGGGTTGTCCCTACTGCTGCTCCAACAATGTAATACAACCCCATTGCTTCATGTATTTGGTGTTCTTTTTGGTATTGACTGAGTTGGATCGGAAAGTAGGCATCTTAATCTTCTTTATTATCGATTCAAATTCTGCGTAGATTATGAAGGGAGCTTTCTTTGTCGGTTCCAGTTTTCAATTTTAGAATGAATTTTTCTGTGAGGCATTTCTATTCTAATGACTCTTTCACCATGCCTCGACATTCTTGGTTGTGTTTTTAAAGCAATAGTCTGGTGCTCGGCCCAAAGAACCTTGCATGTGACCTTGGCGCAAGATCCACACAAAATATTTTGATGGTTTCTAGGCAAGATTGACCTACTGAATCTTAATCTGGATGATGCCACTTTGGCATCCCTGAGCATTTTGAGATATGGAAGGGGAGTAAAATTAACAGGGGTAAATTTGTAAAATGCTTCATAATGGGTTAAAGGTGTAGAGTCATGTTCATCTGGTCCTATTGATTAAAAAAAGTATAGTTTTTCATATCTAGGACCTTTACTTTTAACCATCATTCTAAAAATGGGTTCAAGGGGGGGGTCACCTGGGGTAAAACAAATTTTAGAATTCCATATTTCTTTCACATGCTCAAATTCTTCATTCTTTTGAATATTAAAGTCAATTAGGTTTACACACTTTGTTGCACATTTGTGGTATAAAATAAGGTGAAATAATGGAGAAGGTCCACACGGTCTATGGGGGTTAATCATTTTAGTCTCTGTTAGATACCTTAGCAATGATTGTACATGAGGTAATGTTTATTTTCTGTTTTAACATTCCCAGACGAACAATTTGAAAACCATTTGAAACAAATCGGATCGTTGTATATATTTAATCCCATGATGACCTTGCACAAATTTTGGTCCTGTAGTGTAAACACAAAGGGTTGGCAGTATAGCAAACTATACTTTTTTTTAAACCTTATGACAAGATCAACACTTCTATCCTTTTCAATCCACATGAAACATTTACAAATTTTTACCCCTGTTAAATTACCCCCTCCCTATCTCACAAGGCTCAATGATGCCAAGTGGCATCATCCAGATTTTGATCAGCAGGTAATGTTGCCTAGAAACCATCACAACAATTTGTGTGGACGCTTGCGCACAGTCAGATGGGCGTCGGCACCGGACTACCAGTCTTCCCTTGAATAACCATGCAGACAGCGTTCACAGAATACTTACGTTATTTGTGTTTGTGTCTGAATCGTAGAGTAAGCGGTTCAACTCTTTACTCCAAGTGTAATGTATGTAAGTCATCTTTCTTGGATTCTTCAATAGCATCAAAATTATTCTAAGTATTTCAGAAGGTTCTTGCTTAAAGGCTGACTTTAAATCCCTAGAAAATCACAACTTTGTTAGAAAATTCCGAACCGGAAATTTTGTTATCACCAGGATTCTAGGGCCACGGTATACTACACGTCAAATGTATACATCAATACGAAAAATCCAATTCCTCTCAAACTTTGGAATTGAGCATTTAGTGTGACTTTTATTTTAGTTGAACTATTTTAAATTAATACACGAAAAAGGTATATTTCAAAATCTCTGAGTCAGATTTTAACTGATGCCACGATAACCTATGTTTCCATCCAAAGACATTAATTGCAATGATTTTTTTTCTCTACGTTTGTATTTGACTGGTGGGGGTGGGGTGTCAATATCAGAGAAATCGAGTCCATCATTTGGTTGGATATTTTGAGGTCTTCGCACATGTCTTTTAAAAGGAAATAAGGCAGACCTAAATAAGCCCATCTGAAGCAGTTATCATCTTGGTTTTGTACCTGATATTACTTTTAGGCCTATTAGGCAATTCAATATAAGACCCACCACCCAGTGGTTGGTAATTGTGGCGAGATTTCAACATAGTAGCCCTGGAGCTAGCACACATTTGTAACACATCTCAAGTACCAAGGTTTGAGTGATTAATATGTAGACACCCTGACAGGAACCCCTGACATGCGATTCTTAAGTGCCGCAATTGGTGCCTTAAGAGAGGGGGCCAAGACAAAGATTGTACAGGGGTCAAATGTTTAAATTGATCCAATCATGTTTAAAAGTATACCATGTTATGTGTCTTATCATAAGGATTCAGAAAGGTATAGTTTGTAATATGTACAGCCTAAAGTTTCAGAATTATAGGCTAAAAACAGCAAAAATCAATAAAAAGGGTCAATTTCAGTTGTACAGGGTCAAATTTTAAAGTTGCTCCGATTTGGATAAAAAATGGTGCAAATTATTGGTGGAGCTCATAGGATTAAAATAAGGAATAGTTTTGAGAGTCTCAAATGCTTGCTTAAGAAAGTAGGGGGAAACAAGATCAAGCCCCATTGAATGCAATGGACGTTGACCTTCTGTGCCCCCTACATCGGAAACTAAGCATTTAAGACAGTTAAAACTATTCCTTAAAAAAAAAAAAAAAAAAAACTCAAGTACAAAAGGTTTGAGTGATTAAATATGTAGACACCCTGACAGGAACCCCTGAAATGCGATTCTTAAGTGCCGCAAGTGGTGCCTTAAGAGAGGGGGCCAAGACAAAGATTGTACAGGGGTAAAATTTTTAAATTGATCCAATCATGTTGAAAAGTATACCATGTTATGTGTCTAACCATAAGGATTCAGAAAGGTATAGTTTATAATATGTACAGTCTAAAGTTTCAGAGTTATAGGCTAAAAACAGCAAAAATCAATAATAAGGGTCAATTTCAGTTGTACAGGGGTCAAATTTTAAAGTTGCTCCGATTTGGAAAAATGGTGCAAATTATCGGTGGAGCTCATAGGATTAAAATAATGTATTTGTCTCATTATAAGGATTAAAAAGGTATAGTTTGTCTAGGTTCCGAATTTTAGTTAAACAGATACAGCCCTATTAAGGTTCAAGGTCATCCTGGGGGTAAACGCTTATGGGTAAACAACGATTTTATAATTAATGTCGCCGGCCACATTAATTTAGCAGAAGACGCGGAAATGGCGTGTAACACAAGAAACATGCGCCAGAGTTGATTTTCACGACCGGTCTGTGACCTTTGTGGTTTTAATATCAATGAGTACGAGTCTATGATATTCATGTAACAGACATTTGTTGTTGATTAAAATTACGACCATCTTAAAAGATAGCCTACAAATTACCAGCATGTCTTTAGCCTCTTATTAATGTCCTTTTCTGCTTTAGGCAGGCTTCAGATTGAGCTTGGTGCCACCTGGAGAGGACATTAATGACACAAGGCTTTCTTGAGTCCTTATCATGTGTATGAACAGAAAAGTTCAGGTAAACGCGCATCTTGGGGTGGGTTGGGAGAATATAGGGGTAATCATTCAAAATGGCCGCCAAATAGTCACATTTTACCCAAAAATCATGTATTGGCCATAAATAATAATTAACATAAAAATCAAACCATTAAATATGGTCACATACCCTATATGAACTATCAAGACGCAGGTTTTATGGTACAATGCTTCAAATCCAATATGGCGTCCACCATAAGGGCCAAAATGACGCCCAAAATGGGTGAAAATGTCGAAAAAGTCGTAATATTAGCCTTAATTATTAAATAATTTGGAAATGAAACCATGAACATTATCATACAGCCTAGAGGAACTCTTATCAAGCATGTTTGTGTTATATCACGCTTCAAATCTAATATAGCGACCACCATACGGGCCAAAATGGCGTCCAAAATGGGTGAAATTGTCGAAAAAGTCATAATATTAGCCTTAAATATTAATATGGAAATGAAACCATGCAGAAACATTATCTTCACCTTAGAGGAACTGTTATCAAGCATGTTTGTGTTATATCATGTTTCAAATCTAATATGGCGACACCCATATGGGACAAAATGGCGCCCAAAATGGGTGAAATTGTCGAAAAAGGTCATAATATAGCCATAAATATTAATTAATTTGGAAATGAAACCATGAAACATTATTATACACTCTAGAGGAACTCTTATCAAGCATGTTTGTGTTATATCATGCTTCAAATCTAATATGGCGACCACCATTTGGCTAAAATGGCGCCCAAAATAGGTGAAACTGTAAAAAATTGTCGTATATTGGCCATGTATGATAATAAATACTGGGGAAAAAGGCAGAAATATACTTCTAGAGCCATAAGCAATTTTATCAAATATGTTCGAATTGTTTCCATACATGATAAGCACTCAAGAAAACATTGTGTCATTAATGTCCTCTCCAAGTGGCACTTATAATATAGGTGCCACTTGGTAATTAACAATATTATTGTTAATCCTATATTCCTGTTTGTTTCAGATGAAAGCATGGCCTTGCAATGTGTAGCACATTATGAATCCCCCAAGTATGAATATAGCGAACTGATAGTCCTCTCATCAAACGCCGCAAAGCAAATTCATTGTGATCAAGGGTAATAATGCCCACAGGGAACAAGCTGCATTGATTCCTGATCACATTGATCCTGATATCCATGTCATTCGCATGGAACCCTGCTACAAGAAGTTTACACTAATCATCTCACAATTAAAGATAAATCAATCAGATGATGGAAATCAATCAACCTCCAACCAATTACGAGCATCATCTCAATCTACACCATCCACTCGTCTCTTTCCCGATTATTGCTACTTGTGCAAAGTGAAGAGAAGAAAAGTTAGTGGAAAAGAGCAGGTTTCACATAAATTAACACTTGCATCTTCAGAACAGATGATCAAACGTGCTGCTGAAGAATCAGATGACACAGATGTATTGAGCGATATTCAAGGGGTAGATCATCTTGCAAAGTAATTTAAAGTCCATGACAAATGCACACTAGATAACATTCGCAAAGTTGGTGTCACAAAACCTAGCGAGTTCTCAAAAGAAGGCGATATTGGCAACTTTGAATTGGTAAAGATGCAGATACAAAGTACAATTATTGAGAACGACAAAGTCATATCAATTAAAGTCATTCATGAGTTGTCTATGAGAAGGGAATACGACTGAATGTAGCGCTTCACTTCCTCAGAGCATGCATGACCAGGTCTTTTAAGCAAGTTTTCCAAAAACGAAAGAACTGCTTTTGGTATTTCTTCGTTTCGCTCTTGTAATTCCTGGATACTTGGAGGCCATTGTGACTCTTTGGTTTCATCACAGAACTTCAATATATCTTGTCGTATGAACTCTGCGGCTTTGCGTACCACGGATGATTTTTCATGTGTTGTGATTGATTCAATCCCTCTTTACTTACAACCACCTCAGGACTATTGTTATCGATCTTCAGAAAGTACGACAAACCTGGGAACTCTTTCAAAATTCTTTGTTTCAGCTTACTTCGGTAACGAGAGTCCCCGTCATGACCATCATTGTACAACTCATGAATCACTTTCATTGATGTAGGGGGCACAGAAGTTTAACGTCCATTGCATTCAATGGGGCTTGATCTTGTTCCCCCCTACTTTCTTAAGCAAGCATTTGAGACACTCTATTCCCAACAACAAATGGAACCTAGACATACTATACCTTTTTTATCCTTATAATGAGACAAATACATTGGTGTACATTTAAACACAATTTGACCTGATTTCAAATTTACCCCTGTACTAATTTTACCCCCCTTATTTTACAAAGTTCCCCACATTTCCCAGAGGTTGGACCCAAAAATTCTGATTCAGCACCCTTCAAACTATAGAAAAGCATCTTCAAACGTTCTTCCCCAAACTTCTAGAATGGGATTCTGATTTATAACCCTACTAATACGTGAATAAAAGATAAACCCTTAAAATATACAAGAAAAATAATATACAAGAAAAATAACGCTTGTGCTACTGAAGGGAAATTACTCATGGTTCTTTTGTTGATTATGTTTAGGGTCATTTTTATATCAATGAACCAGTCACAATCACTGAATTCGATACCCTAGCGGCATGACGTAAGTAGATACGAACCTCGTGCAGAAATGTTGTTGACGCTAGAAGAAAACCGAGCTTTTGAAACTTTCAGAAGGAAAAAAAATAGGTGGTTCAGTTGTTAGCAATTTTATTGGGAAACTGTATCGTTTTACAGAAAGAAATGCACTCTAAAAGATAAGAAAAAAAGTAATGATGATTGAATGAGGACCACGTCAGTTGATTTGAAAAATTGTATATTTATAAACAAAATATACATATTTGAGACTTATTCTGCAGTCTGTGGGAATAATTGGTCCTCTCCTGTGTTAATAATTAATCAATTAAAATTGCTAATGAAAACCGCGCGAAAAAATACCGTTCCTCGTTCCCACGAGTGCTCATGCCGCTCACCAAAGTTCGAACCCTTAAAAATTGACCTTTTAACGGATATATGCGTCGTTGGCGTTCCTACTGAATGTGGATAGTCGCTAAAAAGAACCAATCCCGTAATGCATTCCAATGTGCCTGTATCTGTACTGTACTAAATACAAGTGAGTACCTTAAAAAATGTGCTGTTATTGCTTTAAAGTAAGAATGGCACATTTTTTGATGAGCGCCCCCAATTTTCAAAATTTGATATTTTGGCACAGTTACGTTGGTGATTGTCTAGGAAACTATACCTGCGAACGAAAATGCTAAAAAATGCGTATTTATCATAAAATAAGCGATTTTGTAATAAGAATTTGGATCCCAGATTGGACTTAACGGCAGAGCTGGAAATGCTACGTTTATGTCCGTCCATGATGAAATAGTGCCACCTCGAGAAAATAACCTCTAACTTGATTATCCTGAACCAATAAAACAACTAATGGATGAGCGTAGACACGTACATGGCGCTATTTCCCGGCTATTTCACATTGGAAGGCCGTTTCCAGCAGCCGTTATTATCGGGATCCCGATAATAATTATTCTAATTACAAAATTCCTTCGTTTTGTGAAACACAGACATTTTCGAGCTTAACCATTCACAGGTATGGTTTACTAGCCAGTTGCCAATGCAACCGTGTAAAAATCTCGATTTTTTTTAAAAAATTGGGGGCGTTCTTCAAAAATATGTGCTAATATTGCTTTAAGCGGCGGGTTCGCTGTAATGATGCAAACATTTTCGTTAAACTGTAATCCACCCCCTGCCGTCCTATTGAGTATAGTATCCCAGCCTGGGATGTTATGACAGACTGGACATATTAACAAAATTGAAAAAAGTGCAACAGAGGATTGTTCGTGCTTGTATTCCTGCTGAATTCCGCCTTTACAATATTGGTGTTTGGCTTCTTAGCCTCAAGTCCCACCTTAGTGAAAGCAGTTGGTAACTTTTTTGCATTATTGTAGCTTTTAATGTTCAATACATGAATTTTATCAATCAATCATCGTGATCTGTGTTGATTGGTCAAAGTGTCTCCACTGCTATTTGTTACTTTCACCTTTTCTATTGTCAAGTAGTTATTGGGTTAGCCACTTTAATAGTGACTTATGCCACTATTTGGTCTATCTCCGTCAGTCTACCTTTTTCTTTGTCCCTGTCTGTTTTGTATTTCTATTGAAATGCTGTGGACTCTCTGTCGCAGCCATTATGCTTTGGGATCTTCTGTGTGGTGTGGTATATCTTACTTTACTATAATAATGTAATGTTAATGTTTTTATCTCGTTCCTATTTTATGTTTATATATTGTATGTTTTAATGTTGGTAAATTAAATGAAATAAAATAAAATAAAAGGTCCATTTTGCAGGACATTGAGTTTCGCAAAGTCAAAAATAAGTTTTTGTTTCAGATCATATCCATTTTTGTCCTGAAGTTTCCTAAGATCCATTCAGATCCATAGATGGCACTGCACTGTACTGTACATCTATTCTGTTGCTTTTGTAGTCCACAATAAGCTGAGGAAACACAGATACTAGGAATATCGCACTTAAGATTAGAAAAGACGTCACGTAGTTCCCAGTTTGGTCAAATAACCAACCTGTGGATCAAATACAATAATCAATACTGTGTGTTAGACAAAGAACAGTAAGCACATCAAGCATAACTGGCAATCTTATAGCCAACTGCACATTATTAAGCAATTTCGGCACTGGAAAATTTCAAGATCGCCCTTTGACCTCTTACCCAAAGGTCATATAGAGGATCATCAATTCACCTTATTTTGACCTTTGACCCTAAACCGTAGGTTACAGAGAGGGGTCATCGTTGGTATTAGTATGGGTATCATTAACATTAGAGCGTTTTTAAAGGACCTTGGATTAGCGACCAGAATTTTGGAATATCATTGATAATGTAGGTTTTTAAATCTAGATTCTTGGAATATCAATATTGAAAATCTACGATTATCGGCTAGAAATCGACAATCTTGAAATATCTCTCGAAAATCTTTGAATTAGCCGATAAACCAGGTTTCCGATCGAGATTCTTGGAATATCAATCACAAATTTTGAATTATTGATTGAGCAGGTATATGAACTGCCTGCTTGGATATTAGCAGCAGATCTTCCAGTTCGGGGACGACCACAGATTTCGACTTGTGCCAGTTCTGCAATACTTCCAAATAATTCTGTAAACGGCACCTTGTCTGCACAAAATGTTTTGATTGTTTCTAGGCAATATTGACTTCCTGAGTCGAAATCTTGATGATGTAACTTGGTCATGCTTTAGCATTTTGAGATGGGGAAGGGGGTAATTTTAGGCGGTAGCGTTTTTAGAATACACAGATTCTTCTCAAAATGGGCTCAATTCTTCAGGCTGCTGGAGAGTAATGTCAAATACATGTTATATATTTTGATTTTTGAGTGTAATTATGGGGTATTGATAGGACCCACAGAGTCTAAAGGGGATCAGCACTCTAGCCTCTGCTAAATACCTCTAACATAAAGTAAATTTATATTTCCTGTTGTAACATTTCCATACAAACAATTTGAACCAATTTCAAACAAATCGAAGCATTAGAAATATTTACCCTATGTTGTCTCAACCTACCTGATAAAAAGCCGCTTAACAGTGATCCCATGGAGTACGTGAAGTTTATCCAAATTACGGCATTTGTCATTTGATCTTCTTCGACGGCATTTTTAACCACTTTGTAAGCGCTAAGAATAGCCATTCCTCTTCCGAACCCAAAGGCAGCGGATGTCAGTGATAATCCAACGTAGGAAGAAAATGTCGACATAATTGGATCGATTGCCAGAGCCAAGGAACTTATAAATGACATAAGATAGAGAACGTGTTTGCTTGACAGTTTTATTTTTACTACAGGGTAGCAAACACCTCCAACAAGATAGCCAATTCCACCAATCGTTGCGAGAGAAGACGCTTTATATGCCGAAAATCCCGTATCTATGGCATGAGGAACAAGATAGATTAACCATCCTACGAAACAGTAACCACTTCCTAGGTTGTAGAGTATTACTGAAATGAAATCGGCTTTTCTAAACAAGGTTAAATCCAGATAATGAATCATATTATTAATAATTTTGTCGATAAAGTGTTCACTTGTCTGTGTTTGTTTATCAGGTATATTTTTCCTTGGCGTATTATTTTTTCTGTTCCCTTATGACGTAACGGTTTAAGTAAGGCACCACACGCAATACAATGCAAGTGAGTGCCTCCAAGAATCATAGAGATACCCCTCCATCCATAGTATCAAGAAAAAACTGTGTCAGAAGAGGCATAGTCATAACACCAATGGATAGACCTGCCTGAGCAATGCCATTATTGACGTCATAATACTTGTCGAAGTAGTTCGCGAGTTGGCCTATTAGTACTGCCTCTGCTGCAACGGAAAACCCTTTTGAAAAGTAACAATAATTATAATTATTTAACTTCTCTTTAATAATCGGTCCGACTGTTCAAAAATAAAGTAAAACATTATTGTGATTTATTTTAGAACATCTCTAAGTTAAATTCTCCTTTCTATTCCACCTTTTTGTGAGCACTAGCTAGGAATGGGGGTATTCCTGGATCTCTCCAAGGCTTCGACACCATTGACCATAACATTCTTCTTCACAAGCTTTATCATTACGGTGTCCGTGGAGTAGCCTTGGAGTGGTTCAGGAGTTACCTTACTAACCGCTCACAATCAGTCTACGTACACTCCACCGCATCATCCATCAAACCTATCACAGTTGGCGTCCCACAAGGCTCAATCCTTGGACCCCTACTTTTCATCATTTACATGAATGACATCAGCAACATCTCTAACAGACTAAAACTAATCCTATTTGCAGATGACACAAACATTTTTCTCTCAAACCCTAACATTAATACACTTTTTAACAACATGAATCATGAACTCGCAAAAATCACTGACTGGTTTCGGGCTAACAAACTTTCTCTCAATGTTTTAAAAACTAACTACATGCTTTTCTCTGCACACAACACAAATCACAATCAAACATTAACATTAGATAACCAGACAATATCCCAGGTACACTCAACCAAATTTCTTGGCATCACAATCGACGACAAACTAACATGGAATGAACACATCAACTCTGTCACTACCAAGGCGTCTCACGCAATTGGTACAATCTACAGAGTTAAACACCACCTTCCAGACTACACCTTAAAATCACTTTACAACACACTAGTTCTCCCATATCTTAGCTACTGTAACATCATCTGGGCCTCCAACTACCATTCACGACTCATCAAACTAAACATCACACAGAAATGGGCCATTCGCACTATCACAAACTCACCCCCCAGAACTCACACTTTGCCATTATTTCATTCACTGAAAACACATAAATTAGAGCACCTCAACCAACTTCAAACAGCACTTTTCATGTTTGACTATCACAACAATCATTTACCACCGAACTTCAGCAATTACTTTACTACAAACAGACAAATCTACAGCTACAACACCAGACAAGCCGGCAAACTTCATCTTCCCCTCCCAAAATCTTCCTCTGAAAAGCCCTTTATTCAGTATCACGGCGCAAAACTTTGGAATGATCTTCCAGAACCCATCACAACAATTACAAACAAAAATTCTTTTAAAGCTCAACTGAAAAACATTTCATCAACCAGTACAATTCTTTATAAATTTCTCCCCAAGTCCTTATTTCTCTCCTCACTTTATTCTTCATCTCATTTCTATCCCTATTCCTTATTTTTTCTTCACCTTTACCTCTTCTATCGCTGCTTCCTCATTATGCATTAGTTCTACATACCTCAGCAAGACATGTTGAAAAGTCTGTCCTTGTCCAAATTCCCGTATCCTGTAATCCCGTTAAGTGTTTTGTTTAGCTTAGATATATTGTTTGTTTGTTTTTGTTATGTATATTCACCTATGTAATATTCTATATCATCCCTTACTTGTATCATTATTGTAATTTTGAGTATATTAACTTGTATGTATTACAGGGCCAGCAATAACTATAAGCCCTATCGGGTTGTCCATTACTGGTCCTAGCATATCATATCCCTCATCTGTTTATCTTAGTACAGTTTACAATTGTTACTTTACGTATTATTTACTGTATTATTCATTTCTGTCACGTACGATATGTTATGCTGAATAGAATTGAATTGAATTGAATGTTTTGATGGATTTTTGATTCAATTATTGTACACTGTATCTCTCCTCATATGTGTGTGTGTGTGTTGGTTGTTTGTGTGTGTAGTTTCCTTTCAGTATGTTGAAACTTGTGTTTTTTCCTAATGTGGTATAATTGTGGGCCGCCAGCTATAGCTGGCAGGACCACTTAGCAATCCGTTGTGCGTGTGTATGTATGTGTGTGGGGGGTGTGTGTGTTTGTGTTAATGTGTGTGTCAAAAATTGTTAAGTTTTTTTTTAAATTGACCTCAATTGAAAAGTTTAACTTCAATTGGAACCAAACTTCTGTCATAGGTGCACAATGGGATCCCTCATATGTTGATGAGGGTCATGTTGAAGGTCAAAGGTCATGTGAGGTCAAGTTGAAAAATGGGCTAAAAAATTTAAAATTGATCTAAATTGAAAACTTGAAGTTCAATTGGAACCAAACTTTTGTCATAGGTGCACCATGCGATCCCTCATATGTAGATGAGATCAAAGGTCACGTGCCAGGGTCAAAGGTCATGGGGCGGCCCACAGCTTATATTCTTTGAATATAGCGAGCGCGAAAGCCGAGAACCGCGAAATTCTAGTTTTTATGTAGTGATGTATTTTTTAGAAATGCTCTGTTCAAAGAAATAAATTGCCAGTCATCTTACTCGTAAGATTTGCTACCACTTGCTTAAAAGACACTTCTGCTTGTGAACAATAAGGGCCGTATTCTCAAACGATGTTTAAAGCTAACCATTGGTTAAATCGCAATTTAAAGGGGCATTTCGTGATCCACAACCTCGTCCCCCCTCGACTTACCTAAAAACAGTTGAGATTTTTATATCATCTGAACCGTTAGCCTTAGTAATCCACGTGTACCTAATTTTACGCGCAAATTCGGTCGTATCTGTAAGAAATTTGCAATTTTGTATTTTCTGTCCGTAAACGGACAGAAATTACCGCACAGTGGCCTATGGGACCTTGGGAAACAAGCGTTTGCTCATAACGCAAAACCGCAAGATCGGGATCAACTCAAATTTTGTGAATAAGCTTTTCTCAAAGATATCTAGTGAACAATGAATGAAACAGAGAGCGCGTGGCCCACTGGTTAGGGTATTAGCCTTTGGTGCTAAAGGTCCCCGGTTCAACTCCCGGCGGGACCACTTGCAGGGATTTAATCGGTTGGTACGAAATTCTGGATTTAATCTGGACAAGAGCTATTATTGTTGAAAATTGGAATTCGTTCTCCCCATGGTTCAGTTGGATTGGGCAAATGAACCATGATAATTACCCACGTCCTCGGAGGGGACGTTAAGCGTCTGGTCCATTGTACAGAGAGTCATACCTAGTGCATGCACATCACAGTCAGGTCGAAAAAGAGTAGGGTGATTTACCCATGACTGTCCCAATTTCCGTCCCGGGTTTTTTAAAATGCGACCCCAATGGAAATAAGCTTCCAGTAGAGGCTTTCTTGGTTTATCCAGGACATTGTCCAAATAAATCAAATCAAAAAAACAGAAAGGGCAAAAATCACGAAATGCACCTTTAAACGCCCGCTAAAATAAACGCAATTCTCAAAGTATGGTTAACTTTAAATGCTGTTTAAATTTAGCCGAACATCGTTAAACATATCTAAAGCGTTGTTAAACTTAGACTTGGTCCGGGGGGTAGTTTAAGGCGTGTTTAACTTCACACTTTCATCAAATGAATGGTATTTTCAGTAATTGATACTCGTGGTTAGACCAGTTGTCTCCTTTATTTCTCTTATCTTTCATTTCCGAGTACTCAGCTGATTTCTTCTCGTCCATTTTTCCTTTTTTTATTTTTATGCTCGTGTGTATCTGTTATAATATTGAATTATAGCAAGTGCGGCACAGCGACATACAACAGTTTTAAATGGGCCCGGGAATTTGTCACCATCGCTGAACAAATTCTAAAGCTCCTTTCAAGGCTTGCTGCAGAGCATTCACAACTACGGAAGGCATTATCTGACATATATATGTTCAAGCGCACGTACTATAATAGGTGAAGATAAGTCATAGTTCGGTGGATGATATTACTGCGACTAAATACCGTGGTTATGTTAGCTAAACAACTAGTTCAAATATTTAACCTGCGGATTTTTAAACTGTGCGCTTAGCTAACCAGAGTTTAGGCCTAACCACCGTTTATTTTAAACATCGTTTGAAAATACGGCCCTAAATGCTCTCTTTTTGAGGAATGATTCGATTTTGTGGTCCTAAAAGTGAACAGAGAAGCTCAGAGAGACTTGTGGAGTGAATTTTGCTTCCTGGACGGTTACTTGTCATTGCAGCAAAATCTGTTATCAGGAGACCTGAAGACAAATATTACCATGAGGGTGATATTGAGATGTTGAATATTCGCACGGACTTATATCGTGGAACTTTAAAGGTTATGTCCAAGCTATCACTTCGAAATCTTTGCCGTATAAATGCGCCTTCTTTGAACTACAACACAATTGATCTTGGTATGTAGATATATAGAAAATGATCTAGATAGAATAAGCTGTATTGCAATAATTTGGACTATACTATTAAATTTGAGTTGCCAATTATTGATTATTGACTACCAGTGTATAGTATGTTATAAATGTTATTTATCCAATGTTTTTACTATTTAGTATTTTAAGAGGTTTTTAAACATTTGTATTAAGTTGTTAGGTTTGATGTAAAGCGCTTTGAGGCCTTTGCATAATGCGCTATATAAATGTCTTTTATTATTATTATTATTATGTAGATATTCCGAATTTTTGAACAAGAGATACTACAGCCTGTCTCAAAAAATGGTACAATCAGAAAAAAAATTGGTTAAATATGAAATTTCAAAATAAGTCATTCTTACTTGGCATAATATTAAAGAACAAAGACCAGGCTTTCCAATGGTGTTTGTTTCATCTTATTTGCTTTTGTCAATCCAGAGATATAATCAATTTAATGCGATACACCAAAATCGATTTTGTGCCACTTTTATGCATGGGCAGAGTTGCTTCGCCCAGTTATGACATGCTGTCTTAAACCTCAAAACAAAAGATTGCAACTTGACAAGAGAAACAAAATAGTAGAGTAAAGATAGCACATGACCCCAAAAAAATTGCAACAGAAGGTTTTTTGGCATTTTCTGGTAGTATAAGGTCAGCTTAACAATATATCAAAAGTTGCACAAAATCGAAGTCCCAGAAAGTGTTCAAACTATGACATAAACAAAATGGCCGCCATCCGCCATTTTGAAAATATAAATCCTCATATCTCTGGCAATAAATGAGCTAAAAAGACAAACAAGATGTCTTTTCCTACTAATTCTAGCATAACAAATCCATT
>JAMKCH010044635.1:0-109484 GCA_023653785.1 Ophioderma brevispina
ACAGAAAACCAAGGTGTTTGACATCCCTGCCAGAATTTAACAAGTGTATCTAGCCTTTTTTTGACAACAATTTAAAAAAAGATTCCGTCTCGCAGGAATTCAGGCATTGTACTTTAGCTTGTATAAGATATTGATCTGGCAAGTGAAAGATGAATTAGCCGGATTACACATAGACAAATAGCAATGGTCTGTGATCTGATGACACCTGCTTTTCAAGTTTTGTCTAAATCTGCATAAGGTCAGCATACCTTTTTTTTTTTTCCAGAAATTGCCACTATCTGCCACCTCCCCCTCTGAACTTTTCCTGTTTTTTACTGTTTTTACAAGACTGTAAACAATCCACATTTTTTCATCAAACTGGTGGGAGTGATTTCAGCAAGGGTCCTTTCATTATGTCTGATAATTTTTTTATGCCATTATGTCGCTTTAGGCAGGAAGCACAGGGTCCTTTTGTCCGAGCTGTTGTCTTTGATGATGTTGTTAGTCTGCTGCTGTTGAAGAATAGGGCTACATTTGCCTGTAATATCCGCATCCTTTGATGGATAATAAACCAAACTTAGTCATAGGTGAAACTGGGAGTCCCCTTTGTTTGATGTGGGTCAAGGTCACCTGCCAAAGCCATCAAAGGTCATGTGAGGTCAAAATGTAATATAAGCTAAAAATGTAAATTGACCCCAATTAAACGTTGAAGTTTGATTGGAACCAAACTTGGTTTAATGAAACCATCATTTTGTTTATGAGGTCAAAGGTCACATATCAAGGTCAAAGGTCACAACTGTAACGGCAGGCGACACTAGCGGTCGCAAGGACAGTGGTCTATTTTTACCAGTAAGCCGCATAAAGCGTTACTTGCCTAATCGCCCAAATTACTCCATGTTTACTTTTTTTGTCATGCCTTTGAAGAATGTTTTTCTTCTGCCCTCAGATGATGTTGGATACAGATTTGAGATCAGGTTTTTCAGACTTTCTTTCATTGAAATCCACATATTGTCCCTTAAGCAAACTTAGACAGACCCATGCATCGTAAGGCCACCCCATTTGGGCCCGAAGTAACTACTTTCTGGTGCTAATTTTTCATGTCTGATTTTCCCTGGGCATATTTTCATAATGAAACATTCCTGAGAATGTGCAGAGAGTGTGAGAAATACATTCTTGGCTACAATGCCAAAATATGGAAGCTTTGGTAGCTGCCTTATGTAATAAGACTTATAGTCATACTCTTAATATAACTGAGATGAGAGAATGGTTACTCAGAGGTTATTTGTAGAGAAGGTGCTAATTATCTTAATTAATATGCCCGAAGGCCCTATGTGTAGCTTATTAAGCCAATCTTCCGAAGGGTGTTGTAGGTTTGTTAATTTATACATTGCTCAGAATAATCTGTGAGGGATGGTCATGTGGGGTATGCAGGGTAACTGTCATAGTCCACTAATAGGCATTTTTGATTCAGTGGTTAAAGATGCTCAAATGCTTGATCCACAGAATGCGTATTCCACCAAAGTTGTCCGACAAGTTATCCTTATGCAGTGCCTCATGTCCTGGAGGTTAAGAGGTCAGAGATCATCTAGAGGTTTTTGAGGTCATTGTTGAAAAAAATCAATGTTGTTTCTTTGCCTACAATATAGATTCTCAATAGATCTTGAAGTTGTACAGAATTATCTGGAATTGTGGTCCAAAATATATATAGTCGCTGTATTGTACTGCTAAGCTAACTGCTCCATTGTTGCTCTTGTTAAGAATTTTGTTCAGAAAAGTCGAGACTATCAAATTGGGTACCTGGCAGGAAACTGTCATTGGTTTCTTTAAGGTTTACCATTTAAAAATGTGCCAATTTTATTGAGCAATTTAATTGTTTAGGATTAAGTCAAAATTTAGACTTGCCGATCAAAATTTGAATTTATTTTAGTTGTCTTCTGAAGTTTTTAAAACAGCCACACACTTTTAAAAGTGACCAATATTTGGAAATTGAAAGAAAAACATGTTAGGAAGATTCCCAATGCTGCTAAACCCTTAGCAGCAGACTTTGTAAACATCTGCCTGAGTACATTTGAAGAAATGAGTGTTATGATAATAGATGTTAATGTAGACTTTATAATAAACATTAATCTGGCAGTGTGTAAGAACTTCATAATGCATGATGTACCTCCTCCAGGAAAATGAACAAACTAATGCATTGGAAGTGTTTATTTTTCATGTCACCTTGACCCAAAACTAGATGCAATCACCAAAGTGGTTACTTTTCATCTTCCATCTGTAATTCAGTGTTGACATACTTCATAAAAAAATCATTCAAAGGAGTGAATGTGAAATATATAGGCTGTGTCTGTGATGTAAATTTAAAATACATTATGTAATTATTTTTCTACTGACTGTTCAATTTATTTTCCATTTGAGAATGGGAAACATGTGTATGTGCAAATAATCCTTATAGCAAACCATAACCATTAAATGTAACAGTTCAATACACATAAGAATACCATAAGACATTGAAACGGGAATTTTATTTTGAATATAAATGGGGTGATATTGAATATTCTGTGATTCCTACACAGCTTATATACTACTGAAATGTACTGTAGAATAAAATCAGACTTTCCTGGTTTCGGTACTTTCTAAGTCTCCACTTGCTCAAACAACCTAACTGTAAACCCTCGCTTGCCCTAATTCTTAGCCTAATCCTAACCCTAAATTTTGAACTAATCTAGGACAGTGGACAGGTGATTTTACTCTCCTTTAATTTTGCAAGAGCACTCTGTTTTTTAAAGTGCAAAGGGCTTGTTTCGATGTATGTGTATTGTGTTTCTCTACTTGATATGAGAGCCTGACACTTGCGCATAACAACCATCAAGTACCGTGGGAACAAACTTGCGTTTGAGTGGTTAGACGCAATAATGCATGTTGCCAAAGCCCGATTCAAAAACCCTGTGCTATAATATTGATGGGTTAACCACTAAAACGGCCGTTTTTTGGTTAATCTTGGGAATGAACGGGGACTGTCAGGGCTCAAATTTCAGGGAAACAATGAGGAAAAATACGGCCTTTATCTGATATTCAAAAAAATAGATACTACTTCCGGTAAATTGGGGGGGGGGACTCCCAAACTCCCAAAATGATCGGAACACGCCCCTTTAATTAAACACCCTTTTGGGTGCACAATCCTCTGAAGCTGACAGGAAAAGAATGTATTGAAATCTCAGGAGTGTGACCTTCCAAATAATACAGATTATAAAGAAGCAAAATTCTTTTGTATGTGCTTTTGAGTTGGGCGAAGATTTCATAGGCAATATAGTATTTCCCCCATTTTCCCCCGTATGTGATAGAGACCAAATAAATCTGGAATAATTTTGTAAAAACGATTACTACTTTGCATTTTCTTGATTTTACGAAAATAATTTTGAGGCTCTTGGTTTTGTTTTTTCATTTGTTGGGATTTTTTCATGTTTTGGAAAACGAGGGCAGTATTTCAATCATTGTTAAAAACTGCCATTAGCCAGAGAGTGGCACCCCAAAACGTTTTGTCTTAATCGTCCTCTTCCAAAGGATATAATGTAAAGTCCACATAGAGAAATCATTGCCTACACTTAAATGTTCTTGACAATTCACTATTTCAGAGTCCGCTGCTCAAGACGAGATAAAAAGAGGGTTGTGATCCTGGTTGCAAATGCCCAGCTTTTGATATAATTAAATTACACCCAGCCATGTGAACCAACACCTCTCAATACATTAAACCATGGACAAACTCATTGCAGCAAGCTTAGAGGCTTATATCGCTCAGCTACACGGTACATGTCATATCCTAGCTACTACAGCCTGGGCAGTCAGGCAGTCGGCAGGCAAACTTACATCATGACATTTCCCTTTTTTTACTTGAATGTCAGAAGCTCCTCTGAAAAAAACTCCATTCATTACCACCTCTGCACCTGCAAATAATGCATTCCATCATACACATGATCTTCCGTAATCTACTTTACCATCTCTAGCGTAGTCATGGATGCGTTTTTCAGGTTACTAACCCATTTTTGTGTTTTTCTATTGGGCTTGTTTTGTTACGGATTGTGCATCAACATCATTTGAAGATTTTTCAGATGATCAGTTGCACTCAAGGTTAGAAATTACACTTTTACGAGGATAACTCAGGACACGTATATCAGGTAAAATACAAGATGAATGTATAATGGGCACGATGTTTCTGTCTGTTCTCTTCATTATTATTATTTAAAGAGAGGCATTAGTGAGACCAAAGTATGAGAGTTTTTGAAAACACTTGTTTTCCTTGGTAATATCAATATTCAAAGTTGGGGATAGAGCAACCAAATATTTTGATAACAGTTAAATTCACTTTAAATTCACATTTAAATTTAAATCACTTTGCAGTTGTGGAACTGGCTAATGGGCAGTTTTCTGAACAACTGAATTGCAATCTAGCCCCCTCTGTTTGTTCAAAACATGCCAAAAATCCCACAAATTAAAACAACACAAAACCCATCAAAATTATTTCAATGTCATCAAATCAAATTTAAATTTAAATCACTTCCAGTTTGTGAACTGGCTAATGGCCAGTTCTGACACTGATTTGCTTAATACTGCCCTCGCGTTTTCCAAAACATGCACAGAAATCCCAACAAATAAAAACAAAAACAAAAACCATCAACATTATTCAATGTATAAATCCAATTTAAAATTTACAATTCACTTGCAGGTTGTTCTAGTCTACAATATTTGAGGAAATCATCAAATGTTGAGCGACACAATTTGAGCACTTTGAGCACACACACAGTGTGTGTGTGTGTGCTTCGAATGTGCAGCTTTAACCAAACTTGTTAAAGGAAAATTGAAGTATACATTGTTTTGACGGGATTGATTATGGGTACAAGCCAGTCTCTGGTTACAAGTTGTAGTCGCAGTGACAGAGAATGCGAAGTTAAAACTATTACTGTTGGCATGGAGCTAACAGACTACAACTCACTGACAGGTGGTGCCCGTTAGAAAAAGAGGTTCAGAAAAGGTTGCGTCAGCTTGTCGTGTTCAAGAAACCGTATTCAGTGGCCCATGAAATGCTCTTCAAGTTCTTGGTCGTTACTGTGCCCTTGTTGAGTGCTATGTTGGAGGTTCTTTTTTAAGGATGGCTTTATTGGGATTGCATGGCCTGTTTTCTTTTAAGAGGGCAGATTTGAGATGCCATTCGGCCATGAGAATGAAAGTTGTAGATTTGCATCCAACATTTTTCAAATGGCATGAGGCTTTTTTCTTTTGTTTTTCCATGACTTGCTGATGCAAGTTCACAGTTTTTCAGAGCTGAATGGCTTAATCACAATCACAGCCAAGGATATAAATTGTATGTTCCGAGCCATCTTGGCAGTGCATGTACTATTTATTGTCATGTTGTTATTGCGTAATTGTCCTCTTTAAACTGTTTTTGATGATTTGATACTTGATTTTTTGTGATGAAGAGCGATTTGTGGGTTCGCTGATCCAGTGCCGCATGTATCCATGATAACGGACGCTCCTAACATTGCCCGGCTACTTTGAGCTGGCGGATTGGGAACAGTCAGGGGTTTTATACACCTACTCCGTATCGACCTGACTACGATGTCATGTAACAGTTTGAATTCTCTGTACCGGACCGACGCTTAACGTCCCTCCCTAAGACGGATGCTTTCATGATTTCTTTGCCCAATTCCAAGTTAACCTGGAGGAGAACGGTATTCTGTATTTAATCAATAGCTTGTTATACAATCAAATCCAGAATTGATAGCACTCGAATAAATCCCAGCAATTTACCCCACCGGGATTCGAACCCGGGATTTTGATGTAATTTGCCGCCATAGGCAAGCACCCTAACCGGCTAGGCCACGCTCTCCCTTCAGATGAATTAAACAACTATCAAAACAATTTATATTGTCAAATCCATATTATACCTGCAGAAAAGCACCCTGGAATTTCCATTTATGAAAGATAAAGCACTCATAAACATTTAATTGTGGAAACAGATGTACACCAGCATTGAATCTGGTAATACAAGTATCTTACATTCTTGTATAGCATAAAATAGAATTCAACTTCTCCGATATGATAATGTGAGCTGCTGTCATGTAAACAATGATAACATGACTACATACATGATTCATGATCTAACACAGCTGTTTTACCTCACTGAATTATGAATATTTATAACTGCAGAGGGAAATACACACCACTTTGGAATAGTGTATCATGCATTAACGGACATTCATGACCTGTGGCAAACAGTCTGTATCGTCCCGATTTCTTAAAAATGTTTTACGATTTTGTATTATCACTGTGCTCGAGTATTTGTAAACCTGTCTAGTCTTGGCAGTGGATCAACTTAAAGTAATTTCAATTTTGCGTATTTCGATTCCTTCATTTTAGGGTGTTTTATATTCATCAAAAAATATAGGCCCGGCCCAAACAACCATGAGACTAAAAACCATGCTAAAACTATAATATTAAAAACTGCATTTTGCTCACTATTTTCGCAAACCACTTAGATCTGAAAGATTGGATAAGGAAGAAGCCAAAGTTCTGGGTAATTAGCCCGTGTTAAAAATTGTTTGCTAACAATCCGGAGTCCTGCCTATATGACATATTTGAATTCTTTGGTCACCGGATCCATATAATTCAACTTTAACCAACCTCACTTTTGTTTTAAGAGGGGGCGATCAGTGCATGTTTCTTTATTTTACATCCATGACATTACTGGTCCACCATCAAAGAAGCGTTAAAAAAATTCGTTTGATTCCAGTTAAAATTGCAGCTGGTGAGGCCATGTACAATGTTTCGGGTGCCGCCTGCCTGAAAATACATAAAGCGCAAACATTTCCACTTAACCCAGCAATATCAAAGATTCCTTATTCGTCTGCTTTCCTTCTTTATTTTTTGGTTTGTTGATTTATTCATTTATTGTTTCTACTTGATACTTTGTAATGTACTTAAAATTGTAGCCTTGTTTTGAAACTTGGTCGCCATCTTGTAAATTTTCATAATTGGACAATGTAATTGATTGTCACTTTACTTTTAGTGACTTTTTAGATAATATTTTGAAAAGCATTTAATTTTCAAAACACAAGCTCAGTGCTGTGATAACCAGTGACCAATACTGTATCGTCAGATAACTTCTAATAATTCAATGGCCCCTGAATGTCAGGGTTCCCCCAGTGTTCTAGGGCCTCAACATCACACGCTGCTTCAATTGTCTAAACCAGTCATGCGTAGAAAAAAGAGAGAAGTGTCTGCCATAGCAGTCCAAATGACACTAATCACACACCAGGCAATCCCGCCCGTCTGCCCGACGTGTCTAGGTGCTGCATCAAGGCGTACCTAGAGTTTACACTAGGGTGTTATGTGCAAAAATTAAACACATTAGATCCCAAGACTGCATGGCACGACTATGATGCTTGTGTTGGCCTTTTTGGCAGTAAGCACCTCCCATATTATAAGGAAATGTTGTGCTAGTTACGATAGCTGTCATTGTTCGGCATATTAGAGAGAATCCCATGAGCCCTCCGCTTCGAATGGGTTTGGTAGACGATTAATTTCCCTGCCTTCAAATGGTTTGGTGGAATGCAGGCTTTAACTCTAGGGGATAATGTAGTAGTTGCACATAGTTTATTTAACAACGGAGATAAAAACAGGTGACCTATTTTTTGCAGTATAAATAGCGTGTCAGTCCCTTATTGTGGACTGCCTTGGTTCGTAAGATCGCTTCTACTCTTTGTGCATATATGAGATTTGTACAAATTTTCAATTATATTAGCAAGTGAAGCAATCGTGGCATCTTCCTAAGTACAACATTTATAGCTTGAAACATCAGATTAATATTTTTGAATATATTGTATTAAAAGCTATCAACTTAAGTCTTGCTGTACAAAACTCATCTCTTAAGTGCCACCCAGTGGATCGATTTCAAGATTAGTACCATATGTTTTAGATATAAATATGTACTATCCTCTGAGGTGTAGACCAGCATTTAGATATTACAGCTTCTATCTCATCTCAACTAAAGATAGCATCTGCTATTGTGAGTAAACCAAGCAGACTTTCTACTTATTAACCGGTATTTGAATTTTTCGATGTTTTTCCTCTTCAGTTCATCTTGCTTAGGCTGTTGATATATAGCGACTTGTTTCCTTGGTGTTGCAGATACCATCCTTTATATTTGTTTTTGGTTTTGTTATTTACTGAACCAAGACTTTAAAAGTCATGATACAAAATACAGAGATACAATTATTAGTAATGGTATTTATAGGCAGGTAGCTTTAGCAGAGCATAATTTTTTTGTACCTTAAGGCTGACTCAGGAGATTTCCCAATGAGGCGCACTCATTTTTCAAAAAAAATTGTGTTTTTTTGCATATACAGAATGCTTATCCATATACTAAACCTGTGGAAAATAACTAAGCTCAAATCGAAGTCTTTTCCTTCATATAGAAAATCACAACTTTGTTATAAACTTCCGATCCGGAATTTTTGTTTTACACGTAAATCCCATGGACTGTTATACTGTGCATAAATGTTTACTGCATGAAAACGAAACCGGCTCCATCTCATACTTTGGAATTGGGCACTTTAGGTGACTATCTATAGTTTAGATGACTATTTTTTAATTCCTACACAAACAAAATTATATTTCGAAATCTCTGATTCATCCTTTAACATGTCCATCAAAGAAAATCTATGCTACTGGTGTGTGGATGGCCTAGTTGGGGCCCACTACAGCCAATCATTGGTACATGCTGGTCTTTCGCAGATTATCCATCGGGTGCAACAAAATTCCTTTTACCTCGTCCTGAGTCTAGTATTGCCATCAACGTTTTATTTTATTATTGTACCTTTTAAAACTTAATGATGCAAGCCTGATTTCTGGAGAATTGTTACAAACAATATGTTTTCTCCGTTTGCTCTAGATGACAATGCCTTTAAATGACACAAATTTTAATGTTCAAAAGTGCTTCCTTTAAGAGCTTTATTTCTTTCCCTCATTCATGCTGATATTGTTGCCATTTTGGCTCTAATTTTGAATTGGTACCTTAGGCGTGAATTATTTCAAGTAAAGTCACCAAATCTGTGTATATTTTACACATTGACACTTTTTTTTAAAAAAGCATTCTTGGAAAAGGTGTCTCTTTTTTTTTTGTGGGCTGTAAAAGTTTCTGATGTTATAATCATTTCGGCAAAAGAGCAATTTTCCCCAGCAATTGTCTTGAATTGATTTGAATGTTTTTTTTGTTACGTCAGTGAAATATGTTCAAGGAGTTAATTTTCTTAATGTAAACCATTTTCATGATATCTTGAATTCTCAGGTCCAACCCAAACACTACAGTGTTCTACCATATGGCTCAGTAATAGTTCCAGCATTTCAATTTAAGCTCTTACAATTACTCATGACAAACACTAAAGTAAAACTCGCCCAAATCTTGCTTTGAAATTAACAATGTTTTCCCCTCTTTTTCTGAAATTACTCACATGTTCACAAACCTGTGCCAAAGTCCTATATAATATCCATGTAATTCACTTATTCAAATTATAACAAATACCCGTCCTCCCTTATCATACCACTTAAACATTCCCTGATGTACCATTTACCGAGATGGTAAATCTCGACAACAGGTAACTTGACCCCGCTGCATATACAGTGAGCATGGATACCTCTTCCCTCATAAAGCAGGCCCATTCTTCTTCATTTCTTCTCCTCTTTCCTATTTCCCTGTCCCAAGTGCATATAATTCAATGGCGCATTTTGCTTCAATTATAATAACCATTCTTTCCATTTCTTCTCTGTTGTATCTCAAACGATACCTATGTATTACTCCCAATTTGAGAAAAATATGGTAGTAGAATTTTTGGAAATAAATTTAAAGATACAAGGTGAGGTAGTACTGAATCCTAACCTGTTATGAGTCCTATCTACGGATGTGACTGACAATTTTGAGTGAAGTCAATTTTTGTTGGAATATAGCCAAGCCGTAGCCATTTTTAGCGTGTTTTATGTAAATGGACAGAAAATATAGCACAGTGACCTCTGGAGCACTGTAATTCAAGATTTGCTCATGACATCAAGATGTACTGTCAGAATCAATGGAAATTTAGGAAATAACTCTTTTGAGGATTTTATTGAGCTGTAAACAAAAAAGAAGTCACAGAGATTCAAATTTTATTTAGAGAATAAAGGCATGATTTTGGGAACCGGTACTCTCTTTACGACGAATTGAACCCAAGGCGATACCATTATTTTAAGTGGAAGAACGAGGCCGGAGGCCGAGTTCTTCCACGCAAAAATAATGGTGTCGCTTTATCATTTAAGGTCATCTTAACCCATTTCTTCTCGTGATCTTTACGGCTTAAATACAACAAGAAAGGACTGCCATCACCCAGTGAAAACAATCGAACAACCCGCTGAACGCAACAATCATACGCAACGAGACGCAATGTTGGTAGGCGCGCGTGAAAGTAGCAAAACGCGGTATGATGCGAGCGCTTCAACCTAAAAATAACTTCAATACGCAGAGCGTACTACCTGGGTTCAATTAAACGAATTGAACCCGGGCATCAGCCAATGAAATTGCTTACATCTTCACAGCTGTTTAAGAATCACATATATAAAACAGTAGCACAAATAAAAAAAAGGCATTCGTACATGAGGAAGGACTTCAGTGCTCTTAATCACACATGCTCTTTCTCATTTTCTTTGAAACAAAATGTATCACATTTTAGCCTAGAATTCTTTACAAATTTCTTTCAAAGGGTAGCTTGTTACTCACTGAGACTTGAAATGAAAGAATATGGTTCCTATTTTGATGTGTTGCTGCATCTGCTTATACCAGGGTATAGTGTCAAAACATAACACCTTGCCCGTTGAACTTACTTTGAAAGAAAACAGTTGCCATGGCAATGGAAACACCTGAGATATATTGCCCTGGATAGGTTGGCAGAAAGTGAGTGTCTTTCCTGTGAAGTGTCATCTCATCAGTAGAATTCAAGAAAGTCAAGTAATAAACAATGACTCTCATTTGTAAAAGGCAAGTTTAGTAGGTGAAAACATGTCTAATTTGATGAGTATATACAAAATAATAGATAAGTTTTGGGCTTTGTTTAGTGGCATGTGTGACATATTAGGGAAAGCATGAGCAATTATTGCTTATATGAAAAAGTGTATGATGCAGCAAAAACATATGTCATATTTTGTTGCGCTAAAAATTAGTCCTTATTTATTAAAGTCACACCATGGAGACAGACTTTCTTTTTTGGGGGGTGCCTTGCATAATTTAGTTCTTGTGTAATACACTTTTGGGTGGTTCAAACTGATCAGCAAGTGATTTTCAGACCGGTTTGCCTGATAGTTTCTGTATGAACTGCTTCTGATAAATGTCTGCATGCACTCCTCTTTAAAAGCCTGTTCATGTAGGTCTCAATGTGAGAGCAAAGCCAGAGATTTGTAAAAGAGGTTTCTGGAAAACAGAAAAAGTTGAAAACAAGGCTAGGCATGCCTGGTCAAACTGGTTTACAGTCGTATTTGGTTTATGTTTGGGCCCTTGTTTTGGGCTGCTGTTCCATTTGAATTATATGCATTGAAAGCATATTCTCCACTTGAAATCCATTTTGACCTTTGACCGTGTGGACTTGAGATTGCCAAAAGTAATATTGAGGGCCGGGATTGAGGGGCCCAACATAATTGTTCAGAAGTTTGGACCCTGAGGTTGCTGTAGTAGTTGATTTACAGGCATTCAAAGGTTTCCACATGTTGACCCCCTGAGGTTCTTGACCTATGACCTCTGGGTCAAGTTTGCATTGAAACATTTAGGGGCCACAGGCCATTGGTAGGGCCCTGGGGACTGTAGTATTTAGATGGATAATGAAAGGCCTAAGTGTGGGTAAGCTAGTGAGGTACAGAGAGGCTATGGGACATGAATTTGGTATGTTTCTGCTCATTGTGTACAAGTTATAACTAATCTCATAATTTTGCAGGCTATGGCATAAAAATTGGTGATAATATGGGATGTCAGGGCCAAACCTTTGACTATGAATCATCCAGAAATTATTTTAAATCATGGAGAAAACCTAGAAAATACTAAGAAATTGCCTGCTAAATTTCACAGAAACTTAAAATAAGTGCCCACCTGAGCTTAAGCACCCTAGGCACTAATTAGGGGGAATAGAGTATATCAGTTACCAGATATTTCCCATCCAGAATAAATCAATATTGATCAATTCTCATAGGATTGGAAATATTTAAACCATTTGACATCCTTGGCATTATGAATATTTGCCAAGATGACATACAAACCCTTAGGGAAATAATTGCCCTTACATCCTGCACAAATTATAGAGAAAAAGCCAAACGCGAAAAAGACCTGGGTCATTGGGATTACGTCAACATAAGGAAGGAATCAGAAACGCTTTTCCGTATATTATGTCGAAGCCATTTTCTAGCCTTAGCAGTCTGTAGCAGACATTTATCCAAGATTTGATGACCCGTTGACTGGTTTGCGGTGTTAAATTTGACACCTTTTTCTCGTAAAGGGCACCATTAACACGTACGCGATGTAGTTCATGGCCTGATTTTGTAGGCTTTTTTAATAGGATAGTCCATGGATTTCTGAGTGAAATGTCCGAATGACCCGAAAACAATCTAACAGAGGATATTTGATTTCTTTAAAATTTCAAATATCCTCTTTGTTAGATTGTTAAAATTAAATTGTTATTATTAAAATTATTTGAACAATATTCGTACTGACTCCAAATAATTGTTTTCTTTAAAATGTATTTGTGAATTTGTTTATTATTGTTTGTTATTAGCTGTTACTTGAAAGCTCACTGCCCTTTAGATTCAGTTTTGTCCTTTTTATTTCTTTTTAGAATTCAATCAATTTGATTTTTCGTAATTTCAAAATATGAACTGACTTTGCGAACACTGATTCTTGTCGCGGGTAAAGGGTAACAGCTAGGATTTCTCTTTTTTGCATTTATTTAGCAGATTCGGTGTGTGGTGAATGCGGGGTAAATTGTTGGTTGTCCTGGATTGCCAATGGCTGTGAGAGGTGAATGCGACAACTGTGGTTTGGATTTCAATTTTTTACTAATGAGGGTTTAGTTCAGGGAAGACTGTAATGATAGTAGACTTCACAATTTATCACCTCAAATAAACTGACCTTTCAAAATATGGCATTCTATTGCTTTACACTCCATATAATATTGACCTTGAAACAAATGCAAAATCTGTGCAGAAAATGCCAGAATTGTTTTCTTTCATTTTTTAATTTACCATTTATCTTATATTAAAGGGGGAATGACTCGATTTAAGTCCATAAATGTTTCATCTTGATAGAATGGCCTTCACCCCAAAACCCCATCTGTAAAGTTTCACACCAATATTTAAACCCGTTTTGAAGTGAGAGCTAAAAAGTGATTTTGTAATCCCCATAGAGTACTGTGTAAATTTAATATTGGTTGATCAAAATGGGGCATATTTTCGCTCAGAATATCCAAGCAAAACGTCCTTTAGCCCTAAGATTTCACAAGGTGAATGAGAAAAATAGTAGCTTCTGATACCAAAATTTTGACCACTTCCGGTAAAATCTGGGGTCCCTGGGGACAAGGCTATAAGCGATCGGACCATGGACCTTTAATGGAAACATTCCTGAACCATAAAACATTATCAGTTGTATCATTCCTTTCCATCTGTTATCCAAAGGTTTCCAAAGGCTACCCAGCTATCGCTATATTATTAACAATCGATTACATGGACACTTTTCTTTGCGTATGGCTGTGGGCAAAACTAAACAGAACCTGTCCATATCTGCCAAGCCAGTTAATTAATGTGATCCATTTCAAACAATATTTGTTTGTAAAATCTTATAAATAATGGAACTTGGGACTGACCTTGGTCTCATCCTATCTATTCAAAAGTTGTCAGTTTGGAGAATTTCTTTGGTGAAATGGCATTGGTCAAAATTTGGATTAAAATTATGCTTAAAATGTTGGGTAATATTACACCCTTTCCTGGACACTATATATAGTGAGCCAATTTGTTGGGTAACCATTAGTTGGTTGGCATAGGATTGAGCCAGAGTTTTATAAGTGGTTATAGTTTTTAAAGTAGGTTTTAGTGTACAAATATATAATGTCATTGGTTATCTCCTGTGTAATGTGAGACGATATTGGATTGTGTGTCGTCTCACAAGTGTTTATGTGAGCATGTATACAGTTAGGCAGTGCAAACAGCTAACATGAGTTGGTTCATTTTTGACATGGGGAGAATCATGTTGTCTTTTAAATTAATGTCATCAAAATAGGAAATGTTTCGGGTGATAAAAACAAGTAAAATGAAATAAGAATAATAAAGATGCGCTAGTAACCACTACTCAAAATATTGGACTGTATATCCAATATGATACAAAACTAGGCAAAAACAATCCTCTCTTTTAATTGTGAGATCCAATTGTACAATGTTAGGCTATGTTTATGCATGATGTTGTTGTAGTAGTCTATTTTTAGATGTTAAGTGGCTAGCTTCTATATAAATTATTTTACTATATGAGGAAAGGTTTGCCAGTAGAACTGATCGACCAAAGTTTTGGATGAAACAAAAAATTGCCTTTTGTGGTCCGAAAGTGAAAATTTGCGACAGGACTTTGTGGAACTATTTGGCATTCAGGATTGGTTTATACTACTAATAATTGTGTAATCAAGGGACCTATTGAATCCCATTGCCTCTAACTGCTCAATGTTAACTTCAGGACTGTTCTGAAAAAGAAGATAAAATATATTTACCGAAGATGATTCCCATGGATTTATATTGTGGATATTGACATTGAAGCTGTCTTTTGGATTTTTCGCTGTGAGGACATATCATCTTTGAACTACGTTGAACACGCATCAGAGTGGACATAAGTATCAGTATTCATAAGGACATTATTGAGTGTCTTAACTATAATTGCCATTGTAATTGTGTTTTGGACATTCCAAATTCATTTTTGAACTACTCGATTTGATAAAAATTATAATAAATTTAAATATTCAGATCATTTGTGCACAAGGTTCATTTGTTTGTGTTAGAAGGATATTTCTGATCTTGTTATCTTCATGATGCCGGTGTGGCAGGAGATATAGTCCTCCGGGCTCACAGTCCAGGAACAATGGTGAACAATAGGGCAAACGATTCAGTTGACTCTTCACGCAACATTAGTTTCATGCTTTATTCCGTTGTCGTCTATGGAGCCCGGACTATGATACTTGCCAGACTATGATTACTTTCACACCGGTCCCTAACACAAATCAAACTAATTAGTCTATCAGCAATATTTGACGGAATTTGAGCACAATTCATATTTAATTTGATAGATTCAGTAAATCATCAATCTGCCACCACATCCTTAAACATGCAGTTTATTCCGTTGAGGCTGCCGAATTCATCGGGTGGTGGCACAATACTAAATTCTTTCCAATCAGTAATTTACCTTATGGAAAACATTTGAAATATAAAAGAAGTAAATAAAATTTGTGCTTTAACAAGATATTTATTTGTATTCCACAAAGCCAGTATTATTCAATGTGTTGTGTTTTATAACCAATATTAGTTGTAGGGATATTAGGCTACCAACTTATTGGTTTTTATGGATACATAGTTGATTTTTCCTTTTATATTTTTTTTCCTAAAATTTATTTCTTACTCAAAACTGATCTTGAAATGTGAACATAGTCTTTTTTTCATTGTTCTTGGCAACGCCTCTCAAAAAATCCATGTACTCATGTGTTGTCTTAAGCTTCTGAATGTTATAATTGTAATGCATAGAAAAATGTTCTCTGATTGAATTAAACCTTTGATGAAATGAAAGTAAGCTTAGAAATATAAATCACAATAACAATTGGTATATTTACGATTTGTGAGCTTTAAAACAATAGCAGCCACCCCAACCTTATTTAAACATCCAACCTGGCGTGCTAACCTTCAGTTGATTGAAACATCTCTGACATGCATTAGCTGAAATGAGATGATATGGTAAATAAAACACCCAGCCAAGCTAGAGCCATGAATTTCATTATAGTTATTTTTGGTGGCTACTTCAAAGATGTTACCATGGCTATGTGGAGAAAAACTGAAGGATTGGTATTAATATTAATGTCACTTGTTACTGGTAGAAGATACCAGTTATAAGTTTGATACTGATTTTTTGTTTGTCATTTTTTTTATAAAAGAAATTTAAAATAAGTAAATTAAGCTATATGTAACACAATATTAAAGGGAAACTCGCATTTCAAAATATATATTTTTAAGTATTAATTAAAATGGTCAACTAAATTAAAATAGTCTCCTGCTCAAATTCAGTTTTAAATTTCAGTTTATAATGTGCTATTTTCTGTGCTTCGTTCTACTCCAGGTTGCTCCATTGCATCTGTCATAGGAGTAGGAGAGATAATTGTCAACAAAATAAATTATTTGCCATAACTTATTTTCTGTAATAGCTATTCTTCCCAAACCGGGTCACCGTGTTGGCATCATTGTGTCTATTTTTCAAGAAAATCAGAATCGTTCCCCCTCCTTGCCACATTTTATCCCAAGTCTTCCCTAAAATTTAACATTGTTTTTAATTGGTTTTAATTGGTTTTAAGCATCAAATTCTGCCCCAAATGACCATAGAGACAAAACCTATTCTCCCACCTCCGGGAAGAATAATGGAAGAATAAACACCCTGTCGCAAACTTCCTCTTCTGTAAATAGGCTATTTTATCTTAACTTGTAGGTTATCACCTGCCACTATACCCCATGTCATTCAGTGTTGTGGGATGCTCCCCAAGTCTACATTCCATGTGCCTTACAATCCTACAAGCAATCCAGCTGTACTGCTGAGCATTTTAACCAATTTTCCATATCTTTTTTATTGAAAATTAAATGAGGTTATTTCATTGATTGTAGTCATTTTAGATCTTGGACAAGATTTAGTGAGCAGTTTTGAATTTGTATAAGGACATGGGTTTAAGATTATGATATCAGTAATAGCTCAAAATATCGTAGTGTTTTTGAATGGTCCCTTTAGTTGCTTGCCAAAACATTTTCTTTCATTTTACGAGGTTTGCCTTTGTCTGTACAAGGATTCTTTCTTTTCCTCAAGAGCTTTGCCTGAGTAGTGTGAGCATAGTTGATAATCAGCGAGTTATCATGGTATGTTTAGAATATTTTCTTATGTCAAAATACCCCATGGTAAATGTAAGAAAGCTTCAAACAAATGACCATACGGCCATCATTAAAGGGGCATTTTGTAATCCACAACCTCGTCCCCCTGATTTACCTAAAAAAAGTTGAGATTTTTATATCATCTGAACTGTTAGGTCAGTTAAACATGGTTACTAGTGCATTTTACATGCAAATTCAGTTGCATCTGTAAGAAATTTGCAATTTTGTATTTTCTGTCTGTAAACAGACAGAAATTACCACATAGTGGCCTATGGGACTGTGGGAAACAAGCATTTGCTCAAAATACAAAAAACGCAAGATCGGAATCAACTAACATTTTGTGAATATGCTTTTCTCAAGGATATCTAGTTAACCATGAATAAAACAGAAGGTGCTGGAATCACAAAATGCACCTTTAAGTAATCCTGGACAGGACTGCTAACAGATAATTCTGTTGTATATATTAGTTACAAGGAACTGATAAGTGACTTAAAAGGTCTAGTATCAGATATATGGTTGATCTTCATCAACGGCTAATGGAGGAACATACACAGAGTATGAAATGACCACATTGTCAGATACAATCATGTTAAAACAAATACCTCCAAATGAACAAGCTGTTTTGTTTACAAAAATGGCTGTCTCAAGTTCACTTCCAAATCACTACATATAACCAAACTTGGAACAATCAATCCCGTTTCGTTAATGGACATATTTGTCATGTAACAATATATTTTGTTTGCCTTTTGGATATTGATTGCGAAGTCAAAGTAACAGTATATCTGGCTTGTACATACACAAATGTGACGTACATTAGCTGCTATGTGACAGTTGATATTATACCAGATGGGTGGAGGCATTTTTACCAATATTTCATGTGGGATACATGGAAATGATTTATAGTTAACATAGATTATAGGTTTCTATCTTGGCATTACAATGCAGACACATTAGGGGCCACTTTGATAGTAACTTAACATGTCCAATTCCAAAGTGTTATTTAAATTGGATATGTCCTTTTGATGTATATGTGTAGTACATTGGTTTCATAGGATACTGTGTGTAAATGGAACAGGATGTGGTAATCATTGAAATACGTGTTTTGTTGATTTCTTTCAGAAGAAGTGAGATTCAGCAAAACCTGCCAGTGTAAAGGTCCATTCATACTTTACTCATATAGTGCAGTGAAAATAGATAAAACCATCTCTGACTCAACACGAATTTGTCAAAATGCAACTGTCAGTATCTGGAGCTCCATAAGATGTATATGTTTTAACTTGGTGGAAGGAAGTAGGTTGAAGAGTTCTCGACCTTATTACATTTTGGGCATACAATATTCAAATTAGGTATGCTAATGAGCTAATTGATATGCATAATTTGCTCCCTGCCAGTTTGCTCCCCACCAGGAGGATCTATTTTTACAGTGTATCACTGCAAAAACAGTGTTAGAAATTAAACACTTTTCTAAACACTATTTTGCACCATGTTTCAAAACATGTTTAAAAAATCTAAGCATGTTTAGGGATTTGACATTATGTGTACGGTGTTTAAACATTGACGGCAAATGTTTAGAGATTTGACATGTTTAATTCCTAAACAATAATTTGCACCATGTTTCTAAACACTGTGTTTCAGTGTAAGGTTGCCATCTGCCCTCTCATTGTGTCTCTGGTGTTGAAATACAGATATGCTACCTTAGTGTGACTTCTCTTTTCATTATGTATGTGGTTCGGAAAATTGGTTTCGTGAATATTTTCCTAGTGGAAGTTTGCTCAATTTGGGGTTTTAAAGATAACTTTTAAATGCTAAAGCATCAAATAAACACCTAGTGTAATTAGTAATTAGTAGTCGATCTTTTCAATATTAAAAGTATTATTGTATAATTTGGTTCAAGCCTTCAGTAAATCTATAACCAAAGACTTTACCCATGCATCTAAATTAAATCCTTAATAAATCTATAATATAAAGAGGTGGTAATTGAATTTCCCTTATGTCACTATCAAAATAAAAGTTGAGTCTGTCTCTCCCTCTCTTGAGGCAGATACACTATCCTTAGCTGGTGCAATTTGTCACTTTGGCACATCTGCGTGGAGAATTTTGGTGGCCATTAGAAAGATAAATAAATTTTGCGACACATTAGAGGACATTAACCAGCTATAGCTACGTCAGTGCATTTGATTGATCCGTGTGCGACAACTGCTCGTACTTGTCACGGCAAATGCTTGCAAAAAGATGTGATGTACACACACACTGGTCGGATGGGCATGCATTTTGTTGTTGCCATTATATGTGAAGCTTTGGGCCAGAATTATGGAATCTTGTTTATTAGATGCTGGATGGGCTGAGATTAGGTAAATGTGATAGGTAAATTGCATTAGCTAACATTATTCTGTAACATACTGTGTACAGAAAACATGTCCTTTTGCGGGGACTTTTGTAAAACTGACACCATAGAATAAAATACTTGGGGATGTTTGTGGGAAGGGAAAGGATTGTTTGATTTTTGTAATCATTGTCAAATTGTTCAGTTGATGGCCATTAGGAGTTAATAAAACAATGATGACAGGCTCGTTGACCAAAAAAACTGCAAATATATGATACTACATTCTAATATTAACATTAGGGTTGAAGGTGTCATTAAGAACCAATATAATGGGGCTTTTTAACAAGAATGACAGCAAAAAAAAAATCCTATGGTATACAACCAAAGTGGAAATGATTCTTCTATATTATTGGCTTACGAAGTAAGTCTATGAAAGAGTGCTGGGGATAGATTAATATGTTCATCAAACTTTATTTCCAAGTACGACACAGTATGAAAACAAAAACAGTGATATGGAGGAGTTGAGCAAAAGGGCTATGGCCCCAAAACACTCACCCCCCTTGGATACATTAACACGCAAGAAAACAAGGCATAACTATCAAGAAAACACAAGAAAGTGTGACAATTGGACCACTTGTAACACATGTCTTGTTAGACTAGTCATACTCTTGGTTCACTGTAGTTGTCTGGCGTCTCTTTGCATGCAGTGTTAGTAAGGTCTCTACCAAGAAACGGGGAACCATTTTTGGACCATCAAGGTTAGTAACTGTCAAGTGTAAGTATGTTGGCCTGGATGTGGATGTTTTGGATATAGATAGCCAGGGTCACTCAACCCTGCCACACCAGTTCTTTCTATAGCAATGCCCTAGGTAATTGTACACTAGTAGGGTATAGGTAGTGCAATAACATATGATTTTGTCACACATGGAGTATGGTACCTCTTAAATTTAGAAGTTTTCTTTGTATGACATAAATAATATGTTCTTTTCTCCTTTTAATGCCACTTCATCATTTTATGAACTATGTTTTGTTGCGACATAGGTGCATTTGTGTGTGTGTTTGCATGGGTTGTGTGTGTGTGTGAAGTGGAAATTAAGGTTAAGGGTAAAAAATGTGGTAGATAAATTAAAAAATGTGTTTATGACAGCAAAACAATTCAATGTACAGGGGGGGGAGGGGGTTCTCACATTGGGCGGAAGTATGGTTCTCACATTGGTAGGAAGTATGGTTATGTACCGCCTATAAGTCCCTCATTTTCACGCTCTTTTTCAGTTCCAGTTGACTCCATTTAGAACCATTTTCATTCCAGAGACCTACTTTTCATTCCAAAGCCATTTCTAACAACTTTTCTTCAAAATCCTCAAAAATTAGCATAGAAATAGAGGGAGAACGCAGCTATTTTCTGAAATTTTCTGACAACCGAGTTTCGGAGACCCCATTTTTGGGGCTCAACTCAAATGGCCCCCCCCCCCCCGGTACAGGGTTATACAGAAAGCCAAAATTGAAAAAAAAACCAAAGACCAAAAGTTGAAGGAGATCTGTACTGACAAAATTTTATAAGTACTTTATTTTGACAGGACTCAGTGAATATACTTGTTTATGAATCTGTGGTTGAAGGGTGGGAAAGTTTTCCTAAAAAATGGTTGATTTGGTAAAATGTGGTGACAGGAAGGGGAATGCCTATACAAATGCAATTACGCTTCATAACATAGCCAGGGTTAATAACTCTTGACCATTCTGACCATGAGGATGTAGTTTTGCTTCTACAATTCTGGAAATTGAAAAATTGGGGAAGATGAAATGGAAGAAAGTTTATTGCCAGTAGTGAGGCCAAATCAGGAATTTGCGAGCCATTTTACCATATTTTGTTGTTTTTCTTTATTTACTGCGGAGATTTGCATTTTAGACAAAAAAAGAAATGAAAGATTTCCAAGTGATTCCAAAATCAATATTTTTGTTTTATAACTAATAATTAATAATAATAAATAATATGGCAATTTGTAAAGCGCCGGTATCCGCCGGCAAGCGACGCTCATGGCGCTTCTATGCACAACAACCAAAATAACAGTAAAATATGAAAATTATACGCAGTGGCTAAAAAATATATACAAGAAAGAGTAACATTGTAAGTATATACAGTCAGAGGAGTTCAAGCAACATGCTTTGGTACAAATATGTCTTCAAGTTCTTCTTAAGATATTTACAGTGCCTGAGTGTTTAACATAGTCAGGTAAGCTATTCACAACTTAGAGGCCATGCAACCTGAAAACTCCGCTGTCCCCATTGATGTTTCGCAGATTTTTCTTGCAGAAGTCCCTGCTGAAGAGCGTAGCCCACGATGCCCTGGAACATATGGTTGCACTATCTGTTAAGTAACAAGGAGCCGTTGCATGCAAGATCTTGAAACAATAAGCACATTTTGTATTCAATCGTCTGGTCTATTGGAAGCTAGTGTAGGTCAGCCAACACAGGGGTTATATGATCCGTTTTCTTGGTATATGTGATAATCCGTGCAAGCTATATTCTGACAAGCGTTGTAAGCGTGAGAGTTGCGAGTTAGTAATTCCATAGAGAAGTGAATTGCTGCAGTCATGTCTGGATGGACAAAGCATGAATGGATAGTTTCAGCTGACATCCCTGTAAATCGTTCGGATTTTGCCAATATTTCGGATTGCGCAGAAGGCAGCCTTTGATAATGCTTCACATGAGAGTCCATTGTTAAATTGAATCAAAATGACCCCCCGGTTCCGAACATTAGTAGCTGGTGCAATGTAAGAATCTCCCACTCGAACATGTTGAACTTGACCTTGCGATTGTCTTAGAATCCGAGTACCATAAATTCTGTCTTAGAGTCATTCAGCTTGAGGAAATTTTGATTCATCCATTTTCTGATATCTCGACGAAGCTTTCAATTCTCTGAAGCGCGGAGTCAACATCTGCCTGCACAGGTTTTACGAAAATAAATTCTGCGAATCATCTGCATAGAAGTGATAGACAATCAAGTATGATTGCAACTGTCTTGAATTGCCATTTAGCCCATTTGAGCAATTTCTGGGGAAGAACCTTTTAATTTCTTTATTTTTTTAAAGTAAATGAAAAGTGCATTTTACATTAGGTGTTTGGACACCTACATGGAAACAAACTTGATTTTTGGTTGGCCTTAACAATGAACAAATTTCAACTGGCCTATACCTATACCCTAACATCTTTTCGGAAAAGGACTACATACCTGACGATCACCGCCAAAAAGGTGGTAGCATTATTGTTAGATCTAGGGGCAATTTCTACCTAAAAACAGGACGGGTACGCTCAGTGATTTTCGAAAAGTGGGAAAAAATGCAGTCAAGGGACGTTAGGATATGGAATTATCACTGCATGCCATTTGTTGCTGGTAGGCCTACCTATAAGTGGTTCACTTCATTTTACAACTCAAAAACACCACAAATCTGGAGTAAGCAACAGACAGTGATGCTCGTCGTTTCATCTAAGAGATAGCCAACTACTAAAATGTCTTAATTGATCAGGGCTACCTCCTTCAGGTTGTTCAGCTTCAATAAAAACTTGAATATCTCCAATAATTATTTTAAAATATAAATAATAATTGAAAGAGGGTGACATTTACATTGGATTATGTTTACAACACAGAAATATTATGCAAGTGACCAGGATATTCAATCATGTGTGCTTAATATTCTTTGATATTTCACCATGGTTGAAAAATATCTTGCAATAAAGATGATTATGATACCATTTCACTGGGACTTTCTGAGTGCATAGAAACACTGCCTTGTACTTAGGCATTTGCAATAAATGTTAGTACGTCCCAATTCAATTTGATTGCCAAAGTCAAACTAGCAGAAAATGATGAGCCCAGTACATTACATGCCCTGACATTTATTGTAATGACCCAACGGCTTAACTTGATGAAAATACCACAGTTAGGAGAAAGTCATGCCAATATAATTGCATGTTTGTGGTAGCTTATTGGAATTAAATCCTATGAAGCTCATATTCTGAGCAAATGTGCAGAAGGCAAGTATTTCAAGCTAGCAGGCAAGTATGACCTTTGTTTTTATTTACCCAGATGAGGTTAATGGGATTAAACTTGATGTTAAATTTGTTGGAATTGTCTCAAGATGGGGGTTAAGGAGATTAATATTGTTGTGATCTACTTAGATTACTCAATCCCAGTTCAAAACGTCTGGGATATGGTGAATCAGTTGAGTTAACCTTAGGGTATATTTTCTATAGAATTGATACCATATTTTCAATTAGTGATGTAACTGTTGTATAAAAAAGCCTCAGGATTCACTATTACTGTTGCCAGAAACGTAACATCTTCTTTCTATGGCTTGCACGACTTGCCCTGTTGTTAGTTGCTGTACTGATTCCATTCCCTGGTGACAGAGCATATTAAAAGACTGCTTCAGGTTTAATGTAATATGTCTGTCAATGCGGTATTCATAATATAGGTGTGCGCCAGACAGTTCCTGCCAGTGAGCAATATCACGGAGTATTTTATATGATCAATTGGACAAGCTGCGAGCTGCAGTATATAAACAGTTGATACTTATGTGCTTAGGTTCAGTCATATTTGGGATGAAATTCAAATTGGGTGTTGATAAAAGATATGCTATATGGATCAAAATTAGGTGTAAGATCAAATCAAGTGAAGATTATCGCTAGCAAGTAACACATGAAACCCAGTTGCAACATTTTTGTTGACAGTTTAGCCAACTATTGACAGGTGAAAGTGTAGTACAGATTACAGTTGTTTTTTCGATCAAATGTGCCTGGATAAACAAAATTAGATAAACAATAAAGGAGTACAGATTAGTAATGTTTAGATTTAGATTGTATTACACAACAACAGGAGAGTGGCAGTGAGCTATAACAGTATCATGGGTAAAATACTAGTAGCACAAATCAAAGTTAAAAGGTTGGGTACTATCTTGCAGCATGATCAGGAACGGCATTGATGTTGTAGTATTCATCTACACCAAGATCAGGGGTAGATAACAATATAGATCAGAATTGGTTAGAGATGTATGAATGTGCCACAAAGATAAGGAGTAGCTAGCAAAGACAGAGATGGAAGTGGTGGATATCAAGAAATGCAAAACAGGTCAGTAAAAAGTTATTTCTCCTACAGATATCAAGCAGTGTAGATCAAGGTTGGTGTCCATTAAAAAAGGGATACACGGAAGCATCACTTTTGATGTCTGAGGCGATTAGCATAAATAGTAGTATAATACCACAAATCAAAATTGGAAGTTTGGTGGGTACTTCATCTACAACCAAATTCAGGAAAGGCAGTTGATGTAGTAGGTATTTATCTACACCAAAATCAGAGGTAGATCGCCAAATAATATAGATCAGCATTGCTTGTAGATGTATTTATTGAACTTTAGCACAAAGATTAGGAGTAGGTAACAAGACACAGATGGGGTTGAGGTGTAGGATTTCAGAAATTCAGTTACAAAAAGGTATTCGTCTACAGATATCAAGCAGTATAGATCAAGGTTGTTGTCCAGTAGTTAAAAATTATGTGGATGTATTTGAGGTGCATCACTTTTAATTTCTGAATGACCACTCTGTGAAATGGTTGAATCTTTGAAATTATTTCACCAATGGAGAGGTTAATAACAAACAATGCAGGTCAAAGTAGAGTTTTGATGGAGACAGTAATCCAAATAACATTTTAAGATCCCATTCCAAAAAATACAACCTAAATTTGTGGAGTTTAAAATATATGGAAAAGAGATGTATGGTGGAAATAGAACAGGATACTAATACGAGTCCTGTCTGGGGTTACAACTAAAAAATTAGAATGGAAGTTCACCTTTAGGATAAGATTTAAAAAGAAAATGACAATGTAACAGTGGTCCGTATTTCAATGGGCATAAAACATTTGAAAAATACCTAGATTTTTGGCCATATTGCAACAAAATTGACTTCATCCACATTTTCAGTGGCATCCCAGATAGGACTATAATGAGATTAGGAAATTTTGTATCTCTTTAGTTGTAGTTATTTGTTTGTATGCCAAAGATTTAGTGCCAGGCTGGAATCAAAAATGGTTGTTTTTGTTAAGTACTTTAAGCTACATCAAGATAGTGGCAGTGGGCAAGAAACAAATTCAAAGTAAAGTGGGTACTTCATCACAAGGGATGCAAACAGTACAAATGAAAGCCAGATTATGATGTAAATAACCGATGAAAGCCATATTGATATAGCGACATTACCTATCTAAGCTCCGGGGTAGGCTAAACTGTAGCATGGTGTTGAGGTAAAAATTTTACACAACTTTACCCAACCGCTGGGGTGCACTAGATGAAACAACCATTTTATGGGTACATTGTTACCCACATGCGTTGGGTAAAAGTTCCCAAAATAAGGGTTATAAAAAAACAACATTTGTGGGCAAAATAATTTACCATTATGGGTAAGTATTTTAACAATAATTGGGTAAATTGTATTCCATGTTGGGCAGTGTATCGCTTTTACCCAATTATATTGGGTATAATAAAAGGGGATGGAATTGGGTATTTAGTTTTGACACATAATTGGGTAAAGTTTACTCCCACTTGGTGGGCAGTGTATTGCTTTTACTCTATTTATATTGGGTAATACTCACGGGTATTGTAATATGACGCTTTTGCAGGTAGATCACACTTTTTATAATATATAGATAAATTAAAGCGTATCTTGGTACTAAGATAAGTTATTTTTTTGTGTGCTGGTATTTTGCGACAGTAAAGGGCTGTAGATAAAGGATAATAATTGGATGATGAATTTGTGCCCAAATTAAGTGGTCCTAGTTATGGTTTAAAATATTGGGCTCGATTTGTCTTGTCAGTCATGGACGACAGTCAGATCAATGAGCTAGTAATGGCATGCCATGCATGATGCATTCATATGCATGACGGGGGTACATACAATGGCATCGGCAATTGTATGTATTGCAGTGAACAGACACTGAACAGCTGTAAAAGCTTACGCTTTACTTACAGCCTTTACTGGTCGCAAAATACCCCGAAAATACCATTTCCTTGATTGTCAAATTAATAGGTAATTTGGTCCCTGATTACACATTAATAGCGTAAAACTATTTGGATGTGCGATTAGACATTTACCCACACCAAGTGGTTTACATAACATTACCCAAATTGCGTTTATTTTACCACTTGTTGGGCCAAAAATTTGCCCAAACTTGGTTTTACCCCCGAACATTTTACCCAGCGTTTCTAACAGTGTATAGAAAGCGAGTTGGTTGTTAAAAGTGGGTAACGTTCTTACATCAAAGTCGGGGGTGATGTAGAATGCACAGACTATTAATATCAAGTTGGAAGTATAGATTTATGTGCTTAATTTAGGCGAGAATAGCAGTATACAGCAAAATCGTATTGATCAAGGGACTGATGTATAGCATCGAGAGTTATACATATTCTGGAGGGAATTGAACACTGATTTGACAAAAAGGTGTATTTAACAAGAAATGGAGTAGTAAAGAATAATTCATTCTCATCTGGATTAAGTTCAGATAGCATCCATATTTTATACTGCCACCAAGCATGTTCTGCAAACATCTATATTGTGCTGATTTATTGTTAGTGAAATAATTTTATATTTAAAGTATCGCAGCGGATCAAGATATTTCAAAGTGATTTTCTTCTGCATAATGCAGGATGTGCCAGTCTGTACAAAATACAACTGATAAGTAATACTGAATGGCAATTAAGCTAGATGCTGAGACAAAATAAGGAAAATAGTTTGCATGGTTACTTCAGATTAAATAAAATAGATGTAGTTTTTTATTCACAGTGTGACATGGCAGTGGTTTTAAACCTAATGAAGCCAAGCTTGAGCGTTAGATGGATGAAAGCCACTTACTGTGAGGAACTTGTCTTTGCAAACCTAACTATTACCTCAATATACATTGTCTAGTTTTCATTTCATTCTATTGATTTGGACCTTTATTTATACTGTGATAAATGAAAGTTTGAGCCAAGTCCAATACATACTGCTTTTGTTTCTTATCAGTAGCACAAGAGAGCCGTATTTATGCCTGCCTAGTTAATCAGAATTCAAAGGTCCTGTACATCACTCTTACAATTCTTAACTCTAGGGGTGTTTCTAAACACTCATCAGCCATGTACATTATTTTAGTAAGACAAAGTATTAAAGTAGGCCGGCACTAGAATTGTTTTGTTACCCGTTAGTTTTAGTGAAAAACTACCACAGAATTCCTGCATCTAAACTGATTTTGGTCAAGCCTGCCTTGTGTGTTTTCATATCTTTGCGCAAGTCCGTCAAAACACACGACCACACTTGCTAGCGATGCTATTAAACATAAACCTAGTCGTCGTATCTATTTTATCGCCATCTTATTTTATCACTGTCTAAAACCCACCTGTCGATGCCCTCGCCACTCGTAGCATCCAAAAAACTATGATCTCACGCTTACTCAGTGTCCTCAACCTCAAGGCATAATGATGGTCAGATTTATTTTCTATGCCCTGGGTATGTGAGAGGCCATTGAGAAGCTGATTACTATTCAAGCTTCTAGTCTTCGGTTAAGTGTAAGGCCAAGAACGGAGTTTCCTTTGAAATTGTATTAGCTGATTAAGTTTAATGCTTTATGTGCCAATAGATTTCCATGTAGATATTTGATTGCTTAACAAGTGACTGGCATATTAAAGTTTGAAGCATTTCCCCTGAAGAATCGTCAGTAGGCTCCTTTCACCAACCACATATATTTGAAATGGTTTATGCTGTTTGTTATACAGAGAATTGTTATAAATAGTAGGGTTATAAATGAGAATCCTATTCTCAAAGTTTAGGGAAGAAGGTTTGAAGGTGTTTTTCTTTATTTTGAAGGGTGCTGAATCATAATTTTTGGGCACAACCTCTGGGAAATTTGGGAACATTGTAAAATAAGGGGGTAAAATTAGTACAGGGGTAGAAATCAAGTCAAATTGTGTTTAATGCACCCCAATACATTAGTCTTGTTATGAGGATTAAAAAATGTATAGGTAAACAGGTACAGCCCTATTAAGGTTCAAGGTCATCCTGGGGTAAAACTAACCCAATGCTTCAATTTTGTTGAAGCTGGTGTCAAATTGTTTGTCTTGCCTTATTTTACAATGTTTGGCATTCGTTTGTGCAATATAGTGGGCAAAATGTAACAAGGATCTACATGGTCTACAGGGGTCACCAAAAATTGACCTCAAAATTGTATACAGAGCTGTCACCCACAGAATTAAAATGCATTTTCTGCTTCAGTATGACCATAGCATTAACTTGACACGAGTTTCAACAAAATCTGAGCATTGGATATTTTTTTCCTCAGGATGACCTTGAACCTTCTCAGTGCTATAGTCGTGTAACTATAGGTTGAAACCTAGATAAACTATACCTTTTTAATCTTTATAATGAAACAAATACATTGATGTATGTTTAAACACAATTTGAATTGATTTCAAGTTTACCACTGTGCTAAGTTTACCCCCTTATTTTACAATGTTCCCCACATTTCCTTGAGATTGGACCCAAAAATTCTGATTCTGATTCAGCCACCTTCAAACTATAGAAAAATAGCTTCAAACCTCAATTCTTTGAGAATAAGATTATCAATACTAAAAGTCACCAAAGATATGATAAACTTGTATTTGAACCTTACCTTGTGCAAAGCGATGCAGAATTATTGCACAGAACGCAACAGGAAGAAGAGAAAATAGTCATCTCGAGTAGATCAAAGCTAAGTTATTGTAGCTGTCAAATCAGCATTGACTGAAAGAATCTGTTCAATGAAATCTCTTGAAAACACCTGCGAGTTAATTCATCAAAAGTGTATTCAACCACAAATCATGTTTTCTTCATTAAATGTTGATAAGAGTTTTCATCCATATCAATCAAACATACCTGCTGCACATTAGTTAAGAAAAGGTTACATTATGTAATTAGCGATTTGAAATACAATTTAGCATGTATTCAAACTCTTTTCAATTACTTTAAGTGAAAATCATATACCTACAGTTGCAGCTGCACATTAGTTTAGCAAGGGTTTCATTATGTAATTATCATTTTGGTTGCAGGGCATTGGTTAGACTACAAAGTAGTCCAGTATGTGTATTTAAAGGTGAATTTTGCGATTCCAGCACCTTATGTTTTATTCATCATTCACTAGATATCCTTGAAAAAAGCTTAACAAAATTTTAGCCAATTCTGAGCTTTGTGGTTTGTGTTATGCGTTATTGCTTATTTCCCCCAGTCCCACAAGCTACTGTGTTGTAATTTCTGTCTGTTTACGGACAGAAAATACAAAATTACGACTTTCTTACCAATATGACCAAATTTGTGCAAAGGATTAGGTACTCAAGGATTACTTAGGCTAATGGTTCAGATGATATAAAAATCTCAACTTTTTTTAGGTATGTCGGGGGGTTCAGGCTGTGGATCATGAAATGCCCCTCTAATTGAAGGAAATACAAGAATAGCATGCATTCAACCTTTTTCTCAATTACTTTCAGTGAAAATCATATGCCTACAGTTGCATGTAATGTCATCATCTTGTCTAAATTGAACTTGTGGGTGATTTGACTGACAGTGAAGGGGGCCATTGTGCATCCAGTTTGTGTTAATTTTTTTAACAACCATAAAAGCATTCTACTGGAGCCCATCAATCAGGAAAAATCATTTCACTTTTTTTCTGTTGACCTTCAATCCAGGATAGGGTAATTTAAATTTAAATAGGGGTCAAATATTTAACTTGCTTATCTCAATGTACTTTATCAAATGTCGTCTCATTTTATAGTGAACACACTGTAGAACCATGTGGTTAGTTTGCGATACAAATTAGGACTAAATAAAAACTACGAAGTAGCCTTTATCAGAGCATGGTAGCAATTTTCTCCAGATTCAACCTGAATTGAGTGTAGACAAAGTGTTGGTTCACTATTTAATTGGTTGGACCACAGAGCTATTTCTAGCTCTATATGTTTGGACCTTGTGTGTAATCTAATATAAAATCCACCTCGTGCCAGGATAACTGTTGTTTGATTTGTCAAATCATTTTTTTATTATTCAGTATTTGTTAATGATTTTAGTCCCTGCTAATTTTTTTTAACACCACACTCAAATAAAAGGATTGGTACCCACCATACATGTTGTTTACACAGCGGTAAAACACAATTAAGACACGGGATTGGGCCCAAAGATGTATGGCATTATCAAGTCTGTCGGAATTTAATTGGAGTACGGTGGTCACCCAGAGGGTGTTTTGAATCAATCCCACGATGCATTGCAATGTGCCTATACTGTACTAAACACATGTCAGTACTTAGGATAAAAATGTTCCAAAAGTTTAAGAACCACAAGACATTTCATAATCATGCTAAAAATTCCCTAAGTACTAACGCTTTGTGGGCTAAAACGAGCATTAAAGTCAGGGTTTTTATGTGTTAAGAATAGGATTTTTATGGGATCACATGACCCTATTGAGGTGAAATTTCCCAAAACTGGTGCATTGTGGGATTGACTCAAAACACCCTCTGGTGGTCACCTTTGTTTCTGTCAAATTCAATTGAGGATTTGTCTGTACAGTGATGAGACCGGTTTCTCTCATCATATTTGAGAAATGTTGCACATGCATGTCAGTGAAATTTGGCCATGCAAAATTTGTTAATTGTTTACCATACCAGGAGATTTCAGGTCTTCCCTTCATGGGTTTGATTGGTACTGTAGATAAATCAAGCTCGTTAGAATTTTTCTGATGATTGGCTAATTAGGATATTTGCACTGAATAGAAAAATGCAGTTAAAGGCCACTATCAGTGATTTACCAAATCAAAAAATCATCAAAAATCAGATTTTTGTATGTCTGTTATTAAGTATAGCCATCCTAACATATCCTGTAAGTTATTAGACTGAAAGTAACCAACAATAGAGACAAAGTTGGCTATTTAAGTCGAACTGTCTGTACAGACACATACGATACATAACTGAATGGAGATCCATATCTTTGAACACAGCTGTTTTCTTCCTTTTATGTCATTTTTCATATGGCAAAGAATACCTTATGTGAATTCTACAGACTTACTGTTCACTTTTAGACTAATCCTGCAAATTTTGAATATTTTGACACTTTTTGGGTGGATCACTGATAGTACCTTTAAAGGTCCACATGGCCTGATTGATGACAACATTATCCCCAGGAACACTAAGATTATACCAGAAGTGGTAAAAATATTAGCATCTAAAGGAAGCTACTGTTTTTCTCATTTACCCTGTGAAATCTTAGGTCTAAAAGGTGTTTTGGGTTGGATGTTATGAGTGAAAAAGAGCCCCATTTTGGTTGACCGATAATAATTTCACACAGTATTCTGTGGGCTTACAACATCATATTAAAATGGATGAAAATTTCGCTGCTAAACTTTACAGATGGGGTTTTGGATTCTAGGTATATTCATCTCAGACATGATTGAGAAATCCAAGTCCTATAAAATTTTGGTGTTGAAATAAGGCAATATATGTATGGCATCTGCCACTTATCACTTTGAGTCTCAGAGAAAAAAAATGACCCTGGTAGATAAGTAAAATAGGAAACTTGCCGTGTTTAAACAAAAATAGCCGATATGTACTGATAGACAGTGAACATGTTTTATTGTTGACACTATGAAATTCTGTAGTGATCATAAAATTGTTATTCAATATCTTATGACAATGTAACAAAGACAATTTTATTTTATGGCCGTAATTCAAGTTGAATGCCCTCAAAACATCATGCAGCACATTTTCTGGCGCATAACATCTCAGCATGAAATAGATTGTTCAAATAAATAGGTCTGCTCACTGTGAAATTTTCTTGAAGCTTAATAATAATTACAGAAGGATTACCAATGTCAATCTTTTGATGAAGTAATATTCTTCAACCAACAAAATGTTGTATTTGGTTACGAGAAGTAAAGATTATTGTGAACTATTTTTAACAGTTGTGAGAGTAACATCTTGTAATCGGTTATTCAGAGTGACCTTTTATAATCATTAGATGTATCGTGACACACACATTTGTGGGGTCAATACTATGATATTTGGGGAAAATATCAACTGTCTGTTAATTTATTCTTTATGCATGGCTGGAAGGATCATATTCAAAATGTATAGAGCAATTTATGTGCCATTTTATTTTCACAAATTTGCTAGCACAGGCAAGTAGTAACAATTAAAGGCACTATCGGTGATTTGCTATATCGGGAATTCAAAAAAATCTTCAAGAAATCAAGATTTTTGCACGTTTGTAACAAGCATAGGTATCCTAACCTACCCTACAAGTTGTAACACCAAAAGCCACCTAATAATGACAAAATTGGACATTTTAGTCATTACTGTCCATACGGACGGACACTTATTACTACTGAATGGAGATTCATATCGTTAAAAGCTGCTGTTCTGCCTTTTCTGTCAATTCATCATTTGGGAAGAATAACTTATAAGAATTCTACTGATTTATCCCTCACTTTTTAGCTATTCATGTAAATTTCAACAATTTCTACTCTTTTGGGCAGATCACTGATAGTGTCTTTAAAAATGCTGTGCAAATTGTTTATTGATATATGGTTAATAGAAATAGCAGATATCCTTAATAAATATTATGATACCAACATTATTTTTTTATAATTGGATAGTCAGTGGTGAATCTTGCCATAGAATATCCTTACACTATAATATATGATATGTCCATCTATCAAAGGTGACATTCAGAGGCCTGACTTACCACCCAAAATGGAGATATTACTTATAAGGTTTTGGATTGTGAAAGTCCTGGTGTACTTGAGCAAGGCAGTACCTCACTTCTCTCTATCCAGATGTGAAAGGGGGAGCTGTTATGGAAAATTTCAATATCTAACTACTAATAGGGTCAGGACTTAATATTCATTGTCCTAGTTGAAGAGTGAAATTATTCAGATGATTTCCTTGTTGCATTAGAATTGAAAGTAAAATGTAATGATCTAATGAAATAGCACTATAAAAATACAAAATTAAATTTAATTAAGTTTTAGGAACAATTTAATAACTAGATTGTGCATTCACCAAATATATTCTAACTTTCTAGTGATTAAAATCCATCATATCATATTAAAATGGAAATAATATATGTTTTATTACTCTCCAATCAGCTGTTACAAGATAATTACAGTAGTAAATTTTTATTAAAGTCATCTTTTCAATACATATGTGCATTTTATTGGCTTTAGGATATATTTAATATTATTTAAATCTACCACAAATATGAATATCGGAAACTTTCAAAAGTCTAAAAAGATATGACGTCATCGTACGAACACACATATGGCCACAAAATTGCTGGCCGGGCCAGCAACACACTCATAGCTTGCCATCCCTGGTCATGGGACTGGGGTGCCAGAGGCCCTGGGTCGAATCCCACCAAAGATGTCCAATCTTTTTTTTCCTTCTACCCCTTTATCCCTTCCTATCCTCCTGGGAGATAGGCTAGAAACAAAAACAGTGTTTAGGGTTGTAGTTGCAATGCATTGTGGGAATAAACACTTTCAAGTCTGTTTTGTTTGTTTTTGAGGATATCTATTAGCTTTTAATTTAAAACATTTAAAAACAGTTAAAACATTTAAAAATGTTAAATACAACAAAGAATAAAACTGACCAAGACACAAGGAAAGGACATTTTGATGTTCCAAAGAAGCAATTAATATATGAATGGACAAAAATCAATGCACATGTTTAATTTGATGGTGAATGTGAGCCCTGCAGGGACCATTTTGAGCTTGCATGCATGTTTTGTCAAGACATGAAAGACAAACAATATCCAGTCATTAACCTCATTCATAAACAACAACTTTTTCTTAATGTTTTCTGCATCAATATGAACTTTATTTCAATACATGCTTAAAGAAAATAATTGAAAACAACCTGCCTATAGAATGAATTAATCAGATATCATGCATACGTACCAAAATAACTTATTACCGTGACCATATCCACAGTGCAGTACCAAAAATCAATACACAGTAATTATCCAATCACATTCGTTGTCTCATATGAAGTGTTTATGAACGATTAGCATTTGAAAAGCTTTGGTTTAACCAACGGTTGTGTTGTTCACCGGGTAACAAACATTTTAATTCCAAAAGTGCCATTTTAACTGTTTGTTGCTGGTTACCCAACAAATGTATTTAAAGGGCTCCACCCAATCACGACATAGGAAGGGGTATCAAAAACATACTTCAATTCAAAATTTAAATCTTGAATTGAATTTAAACTTGCTAATGGACTAAAATCTCAGGATTGTGTAAAAGGTAGGGGTTGAGGCTGAGGATAGGGTGGTGCCTCTTTTAAACCAGCTGTTAGATATTTGAAAATCAAATTAATTTTGCTAGATTGTAGAAGGCAGTTTTAAACCAGGTGTGTATCATTTAAATCATTGGTATATTTTTTAATGTCATTGCGAGAATAATATGTAGAACAACAGATTCCCAGCCCTAAAAGTACTTCGAACTCTGATAGTAGATCTGTTTACTGATTTACTATTCTCGTTTGGTAAAATATACTATCATGAACATTTGATAGATACATCAGTAAACCACATAAAATAAGAAATTCAATACCACAGCATCATTTCAGGGTTACTTGGATTTCATTTTCGCTTGCAACTGCCAAGTATTTCAATATGAAAACAAAAAATTCAATAAATGAACTTAGTCTTATAGCAACATGATAAAATACATTTAATATGGAGTGTGTATTGGGTACATGGTACTATTTATGGGCATGATATTTTTTAGTCTTGAACCCCGTTTTGCAGTTTCCAACAGCTGGTTTTCAATTGTATGGGTCCAAAAATATTTTTACACGCCTTTTTGGTTTGAAGTTAACCATGAAAAGTGCAGACTTGTTGTGAATACTTTTCGTTACTGGTGTGAGCACTTATGATGATATGAGTACGAATACCCAAGCCGGAGTATGTGTCCACAAATTGTACTCATACTCGGTTTCCTGCTTTAGAGTAGATAATAAGCCGCCAGTGAGGAGCGTGATTGGAATTTGTGGGCTGTAAATAGCATGAGTGGTGATGTGGCTGGTGTAGGTACGGGATATAGCCCCTGCCGTGGCTAGGGGTAATGTATGTGTTCGGCTGATACAGATTAAGGTGATTTGGATCAGCCGATGGTGGTTTTTTTGTGCATTACTATATATGGGAAATGCACACAACATGAATGAATTGGCATGGTAAAATTAGTTTGTATAGATGTCATAAGTTGTTCGAAAGTCATGAGCTGATTTGCTGCAATGCGTTGTGACCAATTTGACAATATGCCACTGCATAGTTACCGAATGATGCATTAAAATAAACTTTTGTATTTTTTTTAATTATTAACCAAATTGTGACAAGAAACGTTTCTACATTTTGTATTGGAAAATAGTTGTATTCATATGTAAATGAAAAGGAAAATTAACTTTCTCAACTCTGGTAGATTCTATATTATAAGCATGTCATGTGGTTAATTGGTCATGTATCTTCGCACATGAGGTGTAGCATTGGGAAGACCTCTTGAAAACCACTGACCTATTTTGGGCCTGTGTGATAATCAATGAGATAGGCCAACAAAAATCAAGTTTGTTTCAATGTTTTGTCTAAAAAGCAAATCAAATGAAAAAAGTGAAATGCCATTAAATGGCTCCAAATCAAAATGCGGTGTCCTACCACGTTCCCGATTGGCAATACATGTCCCCAGGACCCCAGATTTTACTGGAATTGGTCAAATTTTGGTATCATAAGAAATCACTATTTTCTTCTTTACACTGTAAAATGTTAGGGCTAAAGATGTTGTTTTGATGTTATGGAGTGAAAATAGGCCCTGTTTTGGTTGACCCACTATAATTACAAAGTACTCCTATGGGGATTACCCCCCTGCCGGGTTCGGGGTTTTAAATTGGCCCGATGTGTTCCCCTGCATGTCGTAAAAGGCGACTAATGGGGCCCCCTTCTGTTCGGGTTAAGAATTGGCCCATGTGTTCCCCTGCATGTTGTAAAAGTCGACTAAATGGGGCACATCTCTGTCTGTTTATTTGAACAGACGGGTTGGTTTTAATGTAGGATTATATTATAAATGTGGAATGATTCGACTTGGAATTGTATTATTAAGATGTTTCTGTTTTGTATTCGCGTTTACGTACTGTAGCCTTAAAACAATTAACATGAAAAACAACAATTTATCAATTACTTTGTACATAGTAAGACACCTATTTATTTTTTTGTAATATTAAATAGTAGCATGTATTAGGATCGACTGTAATAATTGTTGAGGAAATCTATCAGTTTGGGCTAATGCCAAGTGTATTGGAGCATTTATAAAATGTACATGTTGTGAAAAATCTATTTGGTCTGAAAGGGGATCTCATGTTTGCATGTTCTGATGTGATTGTCGATATCTGTATTTGAAGTTTTGCTTGGTACATGGATGAGCGATGACCTTGCCATCGGTCTATGATGTGTATAGTTATCAATTTCAGTATATCATTTGAACTTGTTTTTATTGAGCATGTTTTTTCTAAGTGTATCTTGCAATTATTGGTTTGTTTTATACAGGATAGGTGATGCTCTGGTTCATCACTGTCTGATGTGTATCTTTTGTAATGTAATTGTAATTTGAATTGAAATTGAAGTGTTAATCTTGCGTTGTTTTTTATATTAATGTTAAAAAAAAATCTGATCAAAATATTTGACACGATATAACACAATTGTGTTGAGTTGTCGTTAAATTTTGGGGATTACAAAATCAGGTTTTTAGCTCTCACTCGAAAAGGGAATTTTGAGGTGAAGGCATTCCTATCAAGATGGAAAATTTATTACACTTAAAATGGGTCATCCCCCTTTAAAAAATTCAATTACAAAATATTGAATTATGAATCACCATAGTCGCCTGCCAGTACATCAAACACGTGTAATGTACAGAGCAAAGAATAGATACCTTGAGTGCTTGTGCTATCAATTTTTTTTTCTGTTAAACAAAAATACCAAACACAAAACAAAAAAAGTAATGTTTTTATTAATTTGGTTTACTGTAATGGTGTACTAAAGCAAAATGTGCACTTGTAAATTTCCAGTCCATTGCTAACCTTGTTGGAAGCCGCCTTTGTAACTGTTCCCACTATTCTACCCATGATTTTTATACTTAAGCCATAAGAAGGATGATTAAAGTAGTACATGGTATCTTAATTAGAATTGCTTGAGTGATGTTTTCACAAAAACCATGGCAACCGTTGGTGCCGAATCAGAATGGTGCCAGTTATATGTATGAAAGTGGTCGTAGAGTTGTTAGAAATAAATTGTATTATTTTTAATAATTTAAGCTCTTTTACTAAATTTTGCTGAAATTTTTGAGATATAACAGCCTTTGTTTCCTCTCTCTCTCTCTCTGCATTTAGGTATTATCCATTTAGGGATTTTCTTTTTTACAATAATAGTAAAAATGCTCACAATTAATGGTATAATTTCAAATGTTTGACTTTCGCAAATTAAATTAGATTAAGTATAGTACCTGTTAATATATAAATGTAAGCTTTATTCAAAATTACTATTATATTTTATGTTCGGCGATTACCATAATATATATCTTACCTATAAATTTTGAGGACTGCTAATGTGTATTCAGAGTTGCCTCACTTCCAGACGGGTATTGAGTCAATCCAACAATGCACAGTTTGGGGAAATTTCACTCCAATAAGGTCATGTGATCCCACAACCATCTAAACTTTACACTCTTTGTACACCACCATATGGTAAAAAACACCAGATCGGCAACATACGTCATTTCTATTATGCGTCATCTGGTTATTTTTATATTTTTCTTCAAATCTGAGATTCAGCCTGCCTTAATATGACATCAACTACATAGATCATATGACATCAACTACATAGAATACATGGATTCTGCCCATCTATAGCTCTCAAATCAACCCTTTTCACCCTGTACAACTTTATTTAGTGATATGCCTGACTTAAAAGCCCTATCAGTGATTCATCCAAAGAGTCAAAATATTTTACATTTGCAGTAATAGCTTAAAAGTGAACTTTTTTTTAATCTGTAGAATTTCCATAAATATATTTTTTCCAATTGAAAAATTGACAGAAAGGAAGAAAACAGCAGTATTCAAAGATATGAACCGGCATTCATGTGTTGTAGTAAGTGTCCGTACGGACAATAATGACTAAAATAATCAATTGTGTCCTTATTAGCTGCGTTTGGTCTTGCTAGGAACCTATACTTATTCAAGACATGCAAAAATCTGATTTTTGATGAATTTTTTGATTTCCTGATTTACCAAATCACTGGTAGTGCCTTTAAAGGTTTGTCTAGATATAGGGCCTTGTTTCGACGATGCATTGTTAAACAACCTCTCCATCTTGCATTGAAGCAAGATGCTGAGTATAAAAAATCAGGGGAAATCCCATAGCATAGAGCAAATGATAATAGTAAATGCAATCACCATTGTATTGTATAGCTTTCTATGAAATGTGTGCAGATCAGGAAATATTAAATGTAAGGTAGCTTATTTAATAAAAAATTTTGATCAAATTAATTTATAAAATTTGAAATCAAAAAACACCTGAAGTGATTTATTAACTGTAACAAATATAATCAGTTTGCCAATTACTGTTTTGAATTTACATATTTTCTCTGTCAAATAAAGGAAAGCAGTTGGCTGCAAATCTCATTTAAATCCTAGGAAGATCTTTGACAAGAAGCTTGATTAAGATATTGTCAACACATAGTGCTCAGGGACTACTGAGTGTGACAGTGCTGAAGGAGCTCTCTTCCCTGGGGTGATAGTTGATTAGTGATCTTTGAGGTATTATTAGTACGGACATCTTCGCCACCATACACTTTATTTCTGTTTTTTTTCTGGCTTGATATCTACTGGTAGAATGATTTTTTCCTTGTAACTCAGCAATGACGACTTTGTTTTCAGTGGCGGTGCCAGATTTCTTTTTCTGGTGGGGGGGGGGGCAGGGGGCAAAGTGAATTTGGGGGAGGGCAAAATGAAATTTGCAGGGCCAAATATAAAAAAAAAAGTTAACATTTTATGAAAAATTAAAAAAATTAAAAAAATTTGGTTTGTTTTTTTTTTTGCCCTAAATCACAGATTTTTGTCAAAAAAGACCAGGTAAAGGCAGAATTGAATGGGCAGCTGCAATACAGTGAATCCCGGGTAAATGTGAGCATGAGCAAGGATGTTGACTATGTCCTTGATACATAGTCTTGTACACTGTTTTACAAGACATCTAAAGTGGATAGATTAAACCAATCCAATAATGCAACAGGATTTGGAAATTAAAACTTTACTTAAAACCAATGACCTTAATAAAGTAAGTGAGCAAACTCGATGCGTAGAGTGCCCATCTCTCTCTCTTTCCTTGGGATGTTTGGGCTGGACGACTCCTGTGTAATTTTGCTGTAGTAGTCCACTCAACTAACGGTAATGACCGGCCCCAAAATTGCTGCTACAGAAGGTTTCTCTTGCTGTAACTTGTTGTACAAACCCTCCGAACAACATAGCAAAAAAGGTAGAAAAAGGAAGCATGGCAAGACATGCTAATTTGCATTAAAAACATTTTTTGTATTTCTTCAACCCTTTGATAGTTTGTTATTTACATATATTAAAGGGGACGACCCAATTAACCCTACGCGGCCGAGAGGAAATGAGGGCAACGAAACGTGGTACCCGTGGTCGTAAAATGCTTTTCGTTGCATCTGGGCCGTCAACAACTATTTTTGGTCGCGCAAATGAATCTCATGGCTCTCATTGCATCTGGGCCGTCTTTCCGGTAAATGGCGCGATGTTTTTCGTTGCACCTGGGCCGTCTTCCGGAAAATGACGCGATGTTTTTCGTTGCATCTGGGCCGTTATTGACTGGAAATGCTGCAATGCTTTTCGCTGCATTTTGGGCCGTCTTGCCCGCATAAGGCGCAATGCTTTTCATCAGGCGGGTGACACCTTGTACAAATGCCCATAGACAATTTCGATTTCGATGGTGATAGCGCCACCATTTGTTTTCGATAAGCTATTGGTTAATTATGCTAAACGTATTCATTACGTAAAAACCAACCGGACAAATGCCTATCATAATAAGCGCGCACGCCCGACTATGATGTACGTAATAACGCCACTCACGACTGGCGAACTATAAGCTACAAATTTCATGCAGATCAGTGGGGCATCCATTATTTATTTATTTATTTATTTATTTATTTACCCTGTTTTTATTGCAATTTTCACGCGATGTTTTTCGTTGCACCTGGGCCGTCTTTCGGTAAATGGCGCGATGTTTTTCGTTGCACCTGGGCCGTCTTTCCGGTAAATGGCGCGATGTTTTTCGTTGCACCTGGGCCGTCTTTCCGGTAAATGGCGCGATGTTTTTCGTTGCATCTGGGCCGTTATTGACTTTACGCTACTAATTCCTGTGCCGGGAAAAAAACGGCCGAGATGCAATGAAACGCAAGCTTGGCATCTCGTTGCATCTGGGCCGTTAAAAATAAAAATAGATTGCTTTTCCTTGCATGTGGCCGTCGGCCGGCAAAACGACCGGTTCCTGGTTAGGGTTAAGTAAATAAGTTTTCATCTTGATTAGAATGGTCTTCACCATAAGCACCATCTGTGAGCTCTAAAAACATGATTTTCTCAGTCCTATATGTGTAAAATTATTCGGTCGACCAAAATGGGGTACATTTTCGCTCATAACTCCCCCCCAAACCAAATATCCTTTTTAGCTCTAAGATTTCACAGGATAAATGAGAAAACTAGTAGCTTTCTTCAAATACGGTCATGTATTCCATTCCGTCTCTTGGCATTAGATGTAGGCTGATTTTATCTGCAGCATTCTCAATGAAGCTTTGTATAGTAGATATTGTACGCACATAATCATCCCTGTTAGAGCTGCGTAGTCAAGAGCTGTGAGATGCTGACTTGGTGACGTCTAGAATGCTGAGTGACCGCCTTTTATGTGATGTCCTACCGATTACCCAGGCTAGTACCAAAATGACCCCATTTTTAAAATGTTCACATATACTCACGACCCCCATTATCTTCGTCCTGATCCATTTTTATTCCAAGTTTGCAGTAAAATTATCCACTTTTTTTAAAGAATTTGAACATCCAAATTCAAAATTTTTGCAACTACGTGCACATTTTAACAATTATCATTTCACGGCAGCACTTTGTAATATTTTTGGGTACATTTATCTGAAAGGACCCGGGAACGGACCCTATTTTTCCACCTGGCCAAGGACGTCAGATACCATCACTTGGCATAGGGAGTGCCCCCGGCAATAGGTTGACCCAATGTGTTTGAAAAATACTCTATGAAATAATTTGCTACATAAAGATCTCACCATCCCGATTGCAGTCGACAAATCATCTAGAATGCAAAAATTAATTTTTGCAGGAATAACTTAAAAAAAAAAATGGCAGCCATCTTGATTATTGACCATCACTTTCCACTTTTAATATTATCAATTGCAAGTGCTACACACCTTGCAGGCAATAGGCATGCAAAACATGTTCAAATACTAACAGAAAAATGGAGAATCTCCCTAAACATGCCATTATACATAGACCTTTGTCAAATATGGGCGTATCAGTCCACCGTTAAGATTAAATGCAAATTAGCATGTCTGGCCAGGCTTCCCTTTTCTACCTTTTTGATGTGTTATTTGGGAGATCTTTTACTGCTAGTTACAGCCAAGAAAAACTTCTGTAGCATTTTGTGCCAGGTTACCTATATTTACATGATTGCATGGACTATATAGGTGTTTGTCACTCCTCTGCAAAATGCGTCTGTTGGCTTCCAAGTATTTAAACAGTGGTACCCATTTAGACATATGGGTGGAAAGGGCACAACACATTGGCAGCGTGGGGCTCGAACCCACAACCTTTGGCAGGTGGAGTAAATGCTTATCCACTGGACCACACAACCAAATGCTTAATCCACTGTTTCCATCACCCACATCCAGTTTGACATAGGCTTATCAGTAGCAGAGCCCTTTATGATCTTCGGTGCACAGAAAACTAGTTATGGTATGTGCACAAGGGCAAATTGTAATGATGTTCGGGGTTTTGCTAATTTCAACCTGCGCTGCACTTTTTTATCCCTTAATACTGATCTGGGAATAGTACGTGTGGTTTAAACACAGAGAGGGCAAAATGCACTATGGATTAGTTTAAATTATCCTGATATTACTAACATTTATTTTTTATAATTAACAGTGCAGATGATGTAATATTCAAAGGTTAATGACTATTTGTTGACTTGAGTACATTATTTGTGTTATATAACAGGTTTGGAGGCCATATACAAAAATACCACATATATCCATTCATTCTATTTTTTTAAATTCTCAAGTGTGTGTTTTTTACAATTTCGAGGCAAACCCAGAAAAAAATCTGCTTTAGTCTTGTGGTTTACAATGGCATCCACACAAACTTAAAAATCACCGTCCATCACCTTCCATCTGGCATAAGCACAATGCTTTTCCAGTCGATACAGGTCAGTATGCATATTCAAAGGCAACACACGACAGTGTGCTTTGACTGTCTGTTAGATATGGTTGCTTTCAATACATGCCCAGGTGTAAGGTGAGAAGATGGTAACTTCAAGTGTATCAGGTAGCATAAAAGCAGATATTGTCCCAATTGTGGCTATAATTGTAACAACCCACCTTTAAGTTGTTTCAAATATTAGAAAAAATGCAAAGATGAGATGTGTATTATAGCACAAATAGTTATACATATTTAACGAGATGTGTATATTATGCACAATGTATTTATAGTGTATTGCATTACTTTTGTGATGCTTTTGGTCATATAAAAGCTAGTGCAAATGAATTTGAAGTGCATCCACTTTCTTTTGAGATAAAATCACAGATAATAGGACGGATTGCCTATAGTGCCCATTCATTATATAGGTGACCAAAAGACAACTCGGGACATGTCAATAATATTGTCACTGGTTGCATTTTTGGGGTGTCAACCCTATGCATAAATAAAGATAAAACTAGAGCATTTCCAGGCCCTATTTCCAAAGTGATTCTTAAGTCTATAATACTCTGTAGGGAAAAAATGTACAATTTTTCCCGTGAAATAAAAAAAAGATTTTTTGGTCTATTTAGCCGGCTAGATCATTCGTGTTCAGACACTGCTTTCAAGGGAATCCATGACGGAATTGGGGACAGCCAGGGGTTGTTCACCTACTGTTTGAAACAAACTGCTCTTGCCAATACATATACAGGTGTGATCTCCATGTATATGGGACGAACGGCTTAACGTCCCCTCCCTTAATAAAAAAATAGGCGATAAGTATAGATTTAACTTCATCAATCTTTTTTTTTTTTTTTTTTTAAATGATTAAATGAAATAATAACTAAAAGATAACTTTCCTAATTCCACTTAAGTTAATCGTAACCTTATGGAAATAGGACCCTCGGAGCAATATTTTGATGGTCCCCTGATTCTTTCTTTAAACAATTTGAACTTTGCACAGAACGGAAACTGATGGTGGGGGACTTGTTATAGGATAGGCTGCGATGTGCTACAGTCAAGACTCCCCTTTTCGGGCCTTTTTCAGTCCACCACCCTTATTTGAAACTGCTGATTTGATCCAATTTTTATCAATCTTTTCAACAGTGCGGCTTCCAATACATGTGTAATCCGAAAAGGAAGTTCTGTAGCCCTCCCCGGGACCAGTACAGAAAGTATTAGGTGCAGTGCAATGCATTGTGGAATTGGTTAATATCACCCTCTGGTGACACATGAATACATGTTCAGATATTATATTTTTGGAATGTAACCCAGTTATTAACAAGATGGAGTAAAATATGTATACAATTATTTTCATTCAAAGACCAGTTTTCTATAGCGAAATTTGAGAAATTTGTTTTAATTTTGGACAAATTTTGAGGATAAGAATGGCAAATATTCTATGATACGTAAGCAAGGACCTTATAGATGTTCAGGTGATAAAAGTAAATGGCATGACATGCCTGTAATGCATGGGGAAAACATAGGGTACTCATGCAGATCTTTCGGTGAGGAGAGCATTAGTAAATTTAAAAAAAATCAGGGCATCCAAATACCAATTTTTAGAGCCAAATTAAATCAAATTAATGTTACAATGTAAATTTGTATCCTACAATTCTGCATCTTATCCCATGTGTAATAGCTAACACATGACTCTTAACAAATGTGTTTGAAACTAATGCATAAAAAATGTTAATTTGATCTTTCTGAAAAAGTAGCATTATGAGATTTCATAGAGCTATGCCATTAATGAGGTCTGATCTTAAGGGAGACACCATTACATCTTTTATGATGTGCATGTACTGATGAAAATATCTCAACCAGAAAGATAAGCCATCAAGATTAGGGACACCTATAACTTAAGGTAGAAAGATCCTAATCAAACTAAAGTCTTAATTTAAACATTCTTTATGTCTTTTCATACATAATATTAAAGTATATGTGGAATTATGTGCAATCCGACACTTTCTGAATAAAATATGCAAATGATAGATCCAATATGGCCGCCAATGGTTGCCATTTTGAAGAAATTTTGATGCGTTCTCCTGACCAAAGTGTACCACCTATCAACATAAAACTTGGTTATTTATGATAATTACACAATTTGCCTTGTACTGACGATTTTATTTTTTCTAATTTATGAAAAGGTTTTGATTAATATTCAAAAATATGAAAATTACATGAATTTCACAGCTCATTAATATGTTTAATGATAATAACTCCAAATCGGGGTAGACTTTAAAAAAATAAAAAACGTCAATACAAGCAATATTATCTAATGAACAACTCTGGCAAATGGCATTTTATTTGAAGAAACAAAACTGGAGATATTGTGCATCAAAAATGACACTTTGGTCCAAAAATAGAAACTGAGAAATAGGCAAAAATAGGTTTTCGGATACTTACTGGTCAATTAACATCACCAGTGTTCTTGCAGCCATTACATTACTTTCCTTAAAAGTGTTTCCATCTTTTTTTGTTTCTGTAAGTTTTTGCAAAATATCCGTAACTAAGGTTTAAACGCATTGTTAAGGAAACAAACATTATTAAAATATGGTAATTAGCATTTCTGGATTTTTCATGGTTGAAATTATTGAAAACTGGACAAAACAGAAAATTGATTTCTTTAAGGAAAAAAAAACATTTTTGATTAGGATCTTTCTACCTTAAAATAGAAACACTCTTAATTTAAATCTTACTTGAGAATTGTCTATATGATTTTCAGGTCATCTGATGCAATTGGAAAGACCTTATGTCAGCATGATTTGTGTGTGTGTCTGTGTGAGTGTGCATGTCTGTGTCAAACATTTAGTATACACCTTTTGGTTGACACTTTTTCATCTTACTGCAGTCTAAAATGTTATTTTCTCAACTATGACCAGTAAACTTTTGCAAACTTAGGCATAAAAAAAATGTTTGTTTGGCATAACAGAGAAAAATATCAGGGTCGGTCGGTTGGTCAGATTTTTTTTTTTTTTGATTTTTTTTTTTTAGATCTTCTCAATGATTTACTCTAAAATGAATACAAGAGGCTACTATTTAAAGCTTTTTCAATGACATAGCAAAGATCTTTTATTTTACTTGTTGTAGTTGCTTTGTTGTCTTGTTTTGTTATTTTTTCGTCTTTGTGTTGGTAAAAAAAATATTTATTTTTAATTGTGGATGAAAATAATGGGTCGGTCGGCAGAATATTTTTTTTTTATTTTGTGCTAATTGCATAAAAACTTTTTGAGTTGGCAGGTTTTTTAGGGTCGATCGGGTTATGCCAAACAAACAATTTTTTATGCCTTACTACTACCAGATGACAGATAGATAAAAAACTGAATAAGTTCAAGCTCTGTGCACTTTTTGACACCTTGAAATCAAATGGCAGAATTGCCAGTATCCATCTCATTACCTTTCAATGGCTACCAGATATATGGGACAGATATTGTTATCAGAATGCGGGAATGGGAATGTCAAATCATCTTCAATTAACGAGCCAGACTTACTGCCATTAGCAGGTTAATTGAACCATATCTAATTTTACAAATAAAATGGATAACTGTACCCTCGAGGTTTACAAATAACAGGTACATTTTCATCTCTAATAAGTTGGGTATATATCTGAAATGTGTTGTCTATAAAAAGACTTCATTTTCATGTTACCAATTTTCAAGTTACCAAATGGGCCATGTCCATAAAATACATGTTGGAGAAAAAAACATTTTTTTTATATGGCCATTTTTATCTTTGTTAATTTTGATTACTAATGTTATGTATGATTGAAGATACAACTTTGTAAAACTAATACAGTGCTTGCAATTTTCAACCATTGATAAATATCTTTTAACAAATTATTGGACTTACCATACTTTTGCCACTAAAATTCTAGACACTCTCCTTATGACCACTTAATGTGAAACTGTAAATAAGTTGTCAAATGATTTTCATATTAAAAAGAATGAATGAACGAACAATTGCATTTCCTTTTTACCCCCACCCGGCTTTTACGCTTCATATGGTCACTTTCAGTGGCTAGTGTTGATATTTATAGCATATGCATATAGTGTATGTATGTTCTAGGTTGACTGTTTAGTGCTCTCAAATGCAAGTCAAACTTACTTGAGGTCAAAGGTCATCTAGGGATTAAATTACTGATTAAAGGGAATGTTTTAAAATCTATAAATTACTGGTGATTTGAAAGTTTTAACTGGCAATATTTTGCCAGTTAAATTTTGGATTATTTTTGCTTAAATTGCTTTTTCCAAAGATACTTGTTATTTTCGTGATGTTTTTAAACATCACCAAAATAAGTAGGGGTTTACTGCAAAGGAATTACTGCTTTGCATTTAGTATTAAAATTACTAAATTCAAAGGAGTAACTCCTTTACTTATTTTTACAATGTAATTAATTTTTGTTGTAGCCTTAATGAACATAAAATGCAATAAAAAAAACAGTATTCCATATTTTACATCCATTCTAATTCAAATGTTCCAGAATATGATGAAAATTGCTGAAAAATTAAATCTAGAAGCAGATTTGAATGTCAAGTAAACACCAAAGTTGTGTTTTCACAAATTCAATAAACTTGATAAAAATGTCACTTTTGATATCTGATGATATCTTGTCATGTTTTCATCTGAGCAGTGATACAGTGATGCAACAATATATAACAATATACTGGTTTCACCAATATGCTGGTTTCCCCAGTTGTATGCAGGTTGTGAATTACATTTCATTGAAAACATACAGCATATTATAGTAATGTATTGACTCTACATTGTAGCAATTGATGGTGTATGGTGTATGATGCTTGAGTGATAACATTCAAGCGCATGCCATACATGTGGACCTCTCTTGGGAAATAGCAAATATGTACAGATCCCATTAAAATATGAGTACCATCATGTTTAATGGTTACCAGTACACAACTTTGGCAATTTTTATTACTGAGATGTAATTCCATTAAATCAATTACACATATATCGCGGTCAACATGAAGTAGTTGCAAAATGATATTGATCAATACAGCAGTACCTTTAATTTCTGCAGTATCACATTTAGAAATGCATGGAACAATAGTAAACAATTAATTATGAATACATGTGGCAATTCTGTGCTGTGGACATGTCCGTGTGAATACCTTTGGCCTTTCTGTAGCGCTTTCTTTATCACTCTTCTTAGCAACTCGGCTTAAAGCCATTGGCAACAGTGGTCAATATCTAGGTCACAGAGCTGTAAAAACCTGACAAGTTGCCTTGCCATTTCAATGTGAATCTGGGCTATTTGTTGTTACGTCATTAGGGAATTGTATCTCTATGAGTTAGCGCAACATGTTTTCATTTAAACCTCATTCATTTCCAAATGGGAGTTTGTTTGCTTTGGATAACCTACTAACCAAAGTTGATTAGGTTTATAAGAGTAATTTGAGGTGCGCTATAGCAAAGGTTGGTTAAGATTTCTTAGGTATTACTTGAAATGTATAAGGGTAGTTCATCAATGATACATCAGGAGATGAAATTCAGTATAACTTAGTCTTAGGTTGCTGGTCATATTTTAATTAAAACAAGGTGTTGCCATTAAAGGTGTATATAATGTATCTACATATACACAGTGTCTGATTGGGATGTGGTGTTCAACAAGTAGGGAATTGTAAATATTAAAAGATATTCTGATGAACTATTGAAGAGTGTCAGGCAACAGTCAATTGGCCCCATTTGTGATGGGCGGGCGTATACTGCTGCTTGTGTTCATGTAACTTATCTAGTGTGAACTTGCTTCCTCTTATGGCATTTTGCCTGACAAAGTGCTATGACAGCCATTGGCTACAAACGGTCAATATATAGGTTAGAAGGGCATGACAATCCCACATGTCTGGCGCCTGGACATCCCATTGTAAATCTAAGCTGCTTTTGCTGTTGAGTCAGCGGTGGGGTTTCCCAAAGTAGGTGAAAAAGGATTTTAAGGCTCATTCAGTATTGTACTTTTGTAGCAAAATGGATTTCAAGAGTGAGTTGAGGCCTAGAGGGGTATTTAAATTTGGTGTGGCCGGGGATGTACAGATGAAAGTTGGACAGCAGGGAGTTCTAATTAGCTCTAATTTATAGCGATATTCATAGAAAATGGGCTCATATATAATATTCTTGATACTCACTGGCAAGAACTGAGACAAATTCAATAAAATCTCCAAATAATGTTAACAAATGTCACTAGACATCAGGACATTTGGGCCAAAATTATGGGATGATCTGGTTAAATGGCTTGCTGACCCACTATTTTTACATGAAATGTGGTCAAATTCAGGTGGGACTTTACTCTGGTGCTTCCCACTTGGGCGAAATCCACAATGTCTCATATTTTGTCTTTTCAGTGGCTGTAGGTTATTCATTAATGAAAATAAAGTCAAGATATTTTCTATTTTAAAAAAGTACTTTGCCATATAAAAAATACATTTATGCCCCCCTAAAAATCTGTCATTTAGATAAATATTTCACCCTATTGAAAATGATTTTTCCATGTTAGAGAAAAAATATTTTTGCAACATAGGACCATCTGAGCAACCAAAATTTACAGTGGGATTGTAATTGGGTACTCTATTGTTTCCGCAGTTTTTTTTCTGGAATTTCCCCAAAACTTAGGAATGGGATTATACTCGAGGATGGGAATATACTCAAGTCAGTATGGAAAATTCAAATTGAAAATTGCAACCCACTCTTGTACCAACATTGACCAAAAGAGGATGGGCCAACATTATACCCAAAGAGCTCCCAAGTTGAAAGTGAGACTCATTTTTGATGCACATTCCTTGTATCACCTTTAACTCGTGAACACTATACCCATGTAATCAAGATGAAGACTATAAATATAAGCTACCCAGGAAAGGTTGAATAGATGTGGGAGCGATTTTGAGCTCATTATGCACTCATGTAGTTCAACAAAAATGATCATCAGTTGACAAGGGAATCGGCACAAGCATAGCAAGGTTTTGTTGAAGAACAGTAGTGGCATATTAAAAATTAAACTTTTGGAACACAACTGAACGGTGTTATACCTCAGAGTCCTAGCTCAGTGAAGTAATAGCAAATGTAATGCTATGCCTAATTTAAACATGGCAGAGTGCAATGGTGTAGGTAAGTGATAGGGCGGATGCTGTTTAACAAGTTATTGTTCAAGCAGTTTATTTTACAAAGTTTGTGAGATGGCATCAATTGTTAAATCCATGTGCACTACTACCGCAATTAGAGTAATTGATTGTTATTCATAGAATTCTCTCTTAAAACGAAAGAATGAGTGAAAATAACACCCTAAAAGAGTGAATCTCACTCCAAACAAAGAGCCAGCTGAGTGACGAATCTTTTAGAGTGAGATACACTCAAAATAAAGAGTGAATACAAAATAACTCAAGGAAAGAGTTGTTAACTATAAACTCCTTTTTAGAGGTGGAACTAGGTCACTCTTATAGAGTTGTGTTTCTTTGTGAATTTTGTATGTTGGTGAGTATATGTATTGTAGTCATAATTATAGCATAGTGACATGAATGAATATTGTGGCGATCATGGCATGATTTCAGGGAGACATGATGATTGTTGCATGCATGACGTGTATGCCCATGGCATACATGGCCCGCGTGACATGCTATGATTGTGCGTTTAGTACATGTGTAAGCCTAGACTGGCGCAGACTAGACTTACCGATGGACGAGTGATAATACAGTAAATAACATTTAATGTTTCTCCCCCTGTCTGTAAGATGAACTGTGCCGACACTACCAATATCTCACCCGTGAAGATTATCTATGATTTCTTCACTAAATTCAACTTCGTTCAACCGCTTGCTGACGGTCTCACTTAACTCGTCCGCCATGTTGTTCGAAAAATTAATTCACGCGATTGCGGCGTTTCTGATTGGCTATTAGTTCACTCCGAAAAAGAGTGAGCATTTTCTCATCTTTTAGAGCTAAAAGCAGTTCGATTAAGAGGTCAGAGTGGGCTTCACTCCGAAGAAAGTGGCATTTTGAGCACTAGGTTTAACAGAGTGAGTCGATTAACGCAAGTTAAGGTGTCAGGTTGCATTTTCTCGCTCTTTTAGAGATAAAAGCCACTCGATTAGAGTTAATTTAAATTACTAGAATTCAGAGTGAGTTTAACTCTTTCATTTTAAGAGAGAAGTGCATAAGCCATTCAAAGATACTGTAAGAAAGATGGTTTAGAAGGGTTTATTAATTGAAAATGTGTTACCTTTGTGAATTCAGTTGAAGGCAAATTTAAGTTTTGACAAATTTCTGTTTTCAACATTTTTGTAACAGTATAATAATAAAATATCAAATAAAATTCAAAAGATAGGAGTGTGTGGTGACAATGCTAACACATGCTTTCAATAAATTAATGTTGAATTACTTGTAATAGCTGGGTAGTGGCAGCAAAAAAGTAGGAGAAACAGCTGGAATCCAATTTCACATGCCCTGTGCAAGTTTATTTCATATTGGATTTCAAAAGTTGCTGCAATTCGGCAAATGTAGGCAATTCATCAACTGATCTTACGAGATGCAAATAAAGAATAAGAAACCCCCCCCAATACATAGGATAATCAGGTGTTAACATCCTAATCATAGGCAATCAAATACCAGACAATCTGAAAAAATCGAAGGTTAACACCCTACACTTCAAAACTGAATGCAAATACACATGTGCAACTCTCTGTACATGGGACACACTTAACATCCTCTCGGGACATCCCCTCCGAAGGATTACTTTTAGTGTTCATAGATCATTTTCCCAATTCAAAAAAAAAAATCATCGACAGAGCATAATCCTGATATTAACCAATCGAGTAACCTCAGAATTAAGCCCTGAATGAATCCCAGGCAAGTGGCCCTCTTCGTGGGATTTGAACCCAGGACATTAGTACCGGAGACTACCACCTAAACGGTACATTGATTTAATAGAATTTAATGAAGATGAATGAAAATCTTTAATGTGTCCTTCTTAATTGTGCCAATAAAAAAAAAATCTTCTCTGTCAGTGCTTAAGATATGCAATTCATTTTTAGAATTTAAAAATGTTTTCATTTCTGCTTGTCTTACAGGAAATACATCGACTAAGAGTGACAATATTGAGTGAAGAATATGAGCGGATGTGCCTTTCTTCATCGAGTTGGGCGAGCCTAGGCTGATTCGGCGAGGTGAGGGTATGTTACTAACCTTTTCTTACTGATAGCAGTGGTGACGCATGTGCCGCAGACGATGCATGCGTCCGTGACTGCTGTGTCGTAATCACAGGTGTTCTGGTGGCCGCTGTATGTGTTCATGAATGACTTTGCATGCACCAGAGCAGTCATTGTCACGTCCATGGGTATGCCAGAAAGGTTGTTTCATTGGTGATCATTTGATGTATACCTCATTGTACTCACTTGTATTTTAACATCTTAAGGATTTTTTTCTTAATTTGTGTTCATGTCAGGGATAAATAGTTTGAAAAATGGGTACTTGGTGTAGTTCAGAATGTGACTCATAACATCACCAACTGATTTCCAATAGCATGCCAAGTTTGCAAGAATGTTACTAACATACAAAGAAATGCGGGATCGGAATTTGGTGTATTGAACACAAATAATTATAATATTAATCAGGTACAAGCATAAAATTATTATTATATGGGTGCATTTGTTAAATTCAATGAGGCATTGAAGAAGACAATGTAAGATAGGTTCAGAACAAATGGGCTAGTTACCGGGGGGATGTCAAGTATGTGCATGAATAACTATAAGTGTACTATTTTACTATTTGTCAGGACAGGACAAAAATGTCTCAAAAACCTAAAGATCACCTGGTAGGGTTTTCTCACATTCATTTAAAAATTTTAAATAAGGTTTGTTTAAAATATACATTTTAACAAGACTTAGCAAGAAGAAGCAAGGTTAGATGATTATAGTAATGATTTATCCAGTAGTTATTCTTAGTTTAAACAATTCTGTATATTGACTTTATTTTTTCTTTAACTAGGATTCTTTTTTTAATTTTCAATTTGAAAGGTTATTTTTAAAGTAACCTTCCGTAGTCTATAGTTAAATCAACGGTAGACAATATTACAACCGTTTCATCAGGTTAGAAATGAAATTAACTACATGCTCAATAACCCATCTAATATCCTGGGACATGTGGGTAATGATTGTTTCCCTAATCTGAGACTTAGGACTGCAGCGAACAAATTTTTTATGGTCAGCAGCATGTAAATAGTGGTTTTTAAATGCCATCCTCCATCGAATGGATTGAAGGAATCATTTGCCTGAAAATTTGTTCAGCTTGACGTGTATTCACTGCCTGTTAATGTTTTGTACTGTTTACATTTGTGTGTATGCGTGTGCGTAATTATCACATCTGCATTATTGTTTGAAAGGTTACGTCTAAACCAGTCATGACGTAAAATTTATCCATGCAACCATGTGTTAAATTCAGGTCTGAAAGGTTGTTTTGTTGACATTACATATCCAACACTAATTATCAGTCTAACAGTAATGGTGTGATTTTTAAAACAAAAAGGGGTTTGTGGTAATGTGGAGCAAATAGCTTCATGTTCGGTGAATTTATGGTCACATTCAGGTTTGTTCGGTAAATTTAAAGGTGCATATTTCATAGCAACAAAGCTCGTGGACATGTTGAATAAATGTTGCTGCGATATATTGGATATTTATTAAGAAAACTACTTTTTTTTTCATGTTAAGGCTAATCAAGGCATTAACAGCAGTTATCTAATTAGTAACACTGACAACGATTAACCTCCCTTTGAAGCTCTGCAAGTCCTGGTTTGTTGCTACATGAGCAGGAACTACTACTAACCAAATAACACTTTAATGTTAATTTAATCCATCTATGTCTGCACCACATGGTGAAAAAAAAACACCTCTTTATACCTACCCACTTTCTGACATTTGTAAAAAATATATAGACCTTTACAACTGAAAATTTCATGAAGTAAGTGAAGGGGATTTGCTCTTAGCAATTGTAATATTACCAGTATCATATTGGCATATCCTGAAGTGCAATTGAGAAGGTATCACCTTCTCGCATTATCAACTTGCTATTATCATAGGACCAGTCAACTTTGATTGGACTGACATTTGACCGAGTTAAAACATCTAATGTGTCGCTCGCAATTTATTTATTAGAAAGGACCTCAATGTGCAATGCCACATAAATCTATGCAGCTACTTGGGATGCAACCCCATGCATGGTTATTTGCACACGGGATCTTGATTCCATATGTAGCATCAATGACCCGGATTGATGGGTCAATAGATACAAGGCTCCAATTCAATTTTTCTGTTTTGTGAAAACTCGATGATGATGTGAGAGGAGAGTAAACTATGGGGCAGGTCTACTATTTCCAATTATTTTGTTTGGTTTGGTCAATTTTGATCATCTGCTTGTAATTATGGATAAATTGATTTCAGAATAGGCAATTTGCCTTTCTCACATGATGCAACTACCAGGAAGTGAGGCATACAAAGCGAATAATGTGTAGTTTTTGGACCCAAAGTCAAAAGAGTGCAGCCAGTGTTAATATTCAGAAGTCCAATCTTAGCCCTCAGATGTTTTCAAGAGTTTCATGGTTGAACTAAAGTGTCAAATTATAGTAACTTTCTTACAAAATAGATATATCAACTTCCAACATTGGAAAGCATGAAGATCTATGTCTCCCCAGCACCAAAATGTCACATTTAATCCAGTTGCATTATCCAACCAGTGAGAATCGTGTTGGTAGCTTTTGGTCCACAGCTCTCTGACAAATGTTCACATGTTTATTTGTGAAACAATTTTAAGCATCAGTATAACTTGCCAACGTGATTGTAAGTAGGAGAATTACAAATTCTATCACAAATGTAAGAATCAACCAATGGTTGAGAATAGTGCCACATGACTGTGCATGTTAGAAGAGCACCCTCTATTGCCTAATTACCACAGGGATTTTGGCCACACTTGAACAATTTTGAAGCATCAGCAATGTCATTCTGACAAAACCGATGTATTGAGGGGCATGCAAAGGCTATCACCACTGATAAGAATCAACTCCATGGTGAGAATCTTGCCACCATGACTTGCATGTTAGAGCAACCCCTCTATTGCCTATTACCACCGGGATTTTGGCACAATTTGAACAATTTGAAGCAGAAGCAGCATCAAGGTCATTCTGACACGATGTATGGAGGGGCATGCAAAGGCTATCACCACTGTAATCATCAAAATCCATGTGGAATCTTGCCATCTGACTTGCATTTGAGCGCCCACCCCCCCCACCCCCCCCCCCCCCCCCCCCTCTATTGCCTTAATCGCCACAGAGATTTCTGCACATTTGGAACTATGTTAAGCATTGGCAATATCTTCTGACACTGATGTACGTAGGTGTATGTCACGTGTTATCACACTCTAAAATCAACATATCCAGATGAAAATGTTGGCCATATAGGCTACATGACTAACAATTACGAGCCCTCTGTGCCCAATCTCCACAGAGATTTCTTTCTGTAAACTACAATTGAAAGAACAAATCCAGTTTGGCTGTCCTTAAATTTTGTAAAATGCTACATGATGTAGCTAGTGGGTACCTAATCCAATCATGTGTCATGAAGGTGTCACCTCGTGATGTTGTGTTTATTTTGGTTTGTCATACAAGACGTTTCAAACACTGTTGTTGTGTGTGTTCCTGTCAAAATCATTATTCTTTTATTCCAGCTACTGTGCAGCTTTATATTTGTTATTTGTTTTGTTGGGTGTTAAAATGTGTATATTTCGTGTCTGTATTTTCATAACATCTTGTGGCGTGGATCTGCATAAATGAACAAAACCAAAACAGCGAACCATGTTGTAACATTATATGCATACAAATGTGTAAATTACCAGATGAATGAAACCATTAGAGAATGACATTTATAAATTTCAGCTGAATTGTCAATGTTAACAGATGTTTCTACTATAAGTTGTGCTCCCAATGTGTATCAGGCCTGGTATTATTACTTAGGCTTCCTGATTTTTCATCTCGTAGCTTCTCAAATTTTGTATGAAATATGTTATTTCATCTCAAATTTGCAGGAGCATCATGTGTGAGATAACACCCTTATTTTCGTTACAAAGAAACTGGATTTAATTTTAATCATCATCCAATAAATAATGATTTATAAAAAAATTCTGTTTGATGATTTGAGGAAAAATGGTTCCATGTATGTATGGTTACCTTAAATAGTCAGAAGCATTTTCTCCAAAAGAAGCACTAAATAACATGTAAAGCTGGTGAAAAGCACTTGAATAACCTTGTGCAGTGGCAATGGTGCAATGGACAGAGTTGAACAGTGGCGTATTGTCTGCTCGACGATGCCAGAGGACAAGGGCATGGCCCGAGCCCGAGCATGTTAGGATCATTACAGTCAATTTTTATTTTGGTTGGAAATCTTAAATTAGGCTATTCCCATTACTACCAACATTTCCAATACAAAATTTAAAAAAAGAAAAATATAGAAAAATTAATTTTATATACCCCTATGGAGGCACAATTGGAATTTAGGTATTCATACCTCCATTGGGTATATTTAATTCATCTGGAGTAGCCATGGTCAGGTCATGATCAATGCATGGTATCACATGCACTGTATAAAGCCCGTTTACACTACTGGGCCAAAAGTCGAAGTGAATTCGGATTGAGTCGTCATCGATTTCAATTTTGCGAAGTTTAAACCCCCGCGCAGTCGTAATCGATACAACTTAAAAGTCGAATTGTTAAGTTGCTTTTTAGCAAATACTTGAGTGAATTCGCAAATAAGTCGTCAATTGAATTCAAATTTTTTGAGTAATAAAACGGAAACACGTAATCGATTTCATGTCTACTGGTCGTAATAAGTGACCCGCCTCTGCGAAATTTCCGGCTTATCACCAAGCAGGTAAGGGTGCTTCCTAAAACAACTAAGCATGAAGGTAGCACGGTCATTTCAAAGAATTCGGACTTCTGCGTTGCTGTCTTCGTTTTCCCTCTACTTTTTGCCGTTAGTTTTGATCACATTTAGGCCCAATTTCAGAAAAAGCTAATTGCGGCCGCCGAGAGCTTAACCCAAGTTTAGCGTCGGGCGCCATGTTGAAGATCGAGCGAATCTTCGTTGGGTTTTCTTGAACCGAAGTCAAACTATCGAATACAATTGGAGAAATGAGAGCTCCAATAGACGTAAAGTATTTTCTGAAAGCGAAGTCGGAAATCGGGCTTTCAGTGTAAACACCGACTACTCAAATTAATTTATGCTAATCCTCATTCGTAATTCAGAAAATAATATCGAATTCAATTGGACTTTTTCTAGTGTAAACGTGCTATATGACACACTATCATTGGATCATTGACCTGGTCGATACGGTTCATGACTTTTCCATGGTTATTCCAGGTGAATACAATACTGCTATTCCAGATGAATTCATTACTGCTATATGTTAGCTATATACTTAATTCCAGTTGTGCCTTCCATAGGGGTGTATGGAAGAATTCATTTGTAATAGCACAGCAAGTTTGTTAGAGCAAAAATGGCCTAACACTAAAGAAAATCACAATTTTCTTCAGTTTTGTGAAGTCACTCATGCAAAAGTCTGTAAAACACATACCTTATGCAAACTACTGATGTACGATAATGTGTGTGTTGGCTCAGCTTTATTCTGTCAAGTAACAGAACAAAGTACACTGAGAGTATATGTGTTGGTACATCAGTACATGAAGAACATGCTTTTAATAAAGGCATTGGAAGAATCTACACAGTTCTCGGGGAAATTCTCTAGTTCTTTCCCGAATGTTGCTGTTATTTATTTTATATTAAAAATATTGGTAATGAAGATTAAAAGGGATGAATTCAGTATTCTGCCACTACATCCTTCAACATTATTCCAGTGAGGCTGCTGAATTCATTGCATGGTGGCACAATACCAACTTCTTTCCAATTAAAAATTTAAAGTAATGACAATAATTTAATGGTAGTATTGGTGACAGTGTTATTGATGACAGTCAGTGATGATAAGGCCTAAAAATGTTTGCCATATTGAAAGAATTTTTTTTTTTTAAATTTTGAGTCAGCAGGTTTTTCTAGGGTCGTTGAGTTACAGCAAACAATTTTTGGGAGGACCTAATGAGAGCAGTGATGATGATGATGATGATAATGACGAAGAGAAAAATAATGAATATTGCAGCACTGTGAGCAGAAACAATGAAGAAAATTTAAAGACAACTGAATCTACTGAAGATAGCAATTGAGAATATAAATAGATTTGTATGACAGGGATTCCCAGGCACACATAATTCCCATAATTGACAATGCAAGAAAATAACTACAGCATGCCAGCCAGACAGCAAATATCTGCCAACTTCATGTCAAAATTTCTCTAATTAAAATTCTGAAGGATATTTCATGCCTTCATCTAATGTACTGCTGCATCTTATAATATTAGAACAGTTTTCCCTGCTCAATAAATCTAGCTTGTAAATCTGTGTTGAGCTTGTAGCTCTTTTAGCCTGTCTTTATCAGTTATGCTGTGAGCTTATGACTCTGCCTATACGATGGGGGCTGCTTATTAATCAGTATAATTACCATATTAAGTTGCTATGCAAGTGTGAGAAAATTATATTTGAAATGGCTGTCATGTACAATTAGATTATACCTATACTGTGGTGCGGTTTATGAAATCTCTAGCACACATGAAATGCAGGGGAGCATTCAGGAATCCATCTGAAATGGTAGGGGTGAGTATGTATCAGAGGAGTCACTGACCTCAGACTAGGGTTGTTTGTACTTTTTCAAACATCCAAAGTGCACCTGTTGTAAATCATGATTTCTGGTATAGTCAACCAGACAGCATGGCACTGGTGAAAGTGTCTGTAGTAATTCTCAGTCAATTCAAAATTGGAAAGGCCTGTTCATTTATCTGAGTGGGTAGTTCCTTCTCTGTTACTTTCATGCCTTATTGTATAGGTTCATTTGTATCTTCAATGTCAGTGTTGCAAGCAGGTCATTTTGGGTAGTAGAAGCCATTTTATCCAAGATTATTTTTGGGTGTATGTAAAATGAAACTTGTAGCACTAGAATATACTGTTCTACTGTTCTAGCGCTATGGCCTGGGCACCCACAAAAAGTAATTCTTCTAGATCTAGAGGGCGCTTGGTGCCCTGTGCAACAAAAAGGCATTTTTCTAGATCTACAGGACACCCTGTGCTCTGAAAAAATAGGGAGGGCGCACTGGGCATGCCCCCTAAATCTGGCCTTGTACTTATGAATAAAACCCCTTAATTAGCTGACAGAATAAAGAAAACATGTTGAATGTGTCCAACAGACATGCCAATCTGTGAGCCACTAATACAAGAGAACACTTACACAAATGTTAGAATCAATTTCATTTATTGTTTGATTATTCGGTTTCCTTTCAATAGCATAATTACACTGTTCATCAGTGCCCTTTGACATTAACCCTTTCAACCATGGTAGATTTTGTAGTCACTGAATTTGAGATGGCTTGACCTCAAAAACTGCTATCCTAAGACTATGCTTCTTTGTACTCTTGTGAATGCAATTTTATCATGATTTCTAATATGGTCATAAAAATGCATAATTATGACATTTTTGAAACCAAATTAAAACTTTGTATCACTGAGTTACTGTAATCTGCAGGCCTCAAAGAGTTAATTACTAAAGAAATGACTCCTTGACCTATGAAGTTAATTTTACAGTGTTGCACAAAGACACACTTGCAGCATAATTATAATTTAATGAAGTACACACACTGTATACACATGATTGCATTTGTATCATGGTCCATAACATCAAAAGGAAATACTTGCTAGGCTACCAATTTCACTGGAGTAATGAGGAAAATATGAACTTTGTTCTGATACCAAAATCTCAATTTGAATGGAGTAAAGTGGAGGACAAGTCTGTTAATCAGGTCACCCATCTTTAAGTGAAGTAATGGATAATATTTTGCCATGAAATTAATTACCATAAACAATAGCTGAATGACAGCACTGATCAAACATTAGCCAGTTTTATGTTTATTGTATAAATGACAATATTAGTATTATAAATTGATTAGCATAAATCAGCAGGTAGATAAATCGCATATGGTGAAGAAAAGTTATATTAAAATTTTATTTCGTAGCAGATTACCTTTGGCAATGCAGTGACATGAGTAGAGAAGAGATAGTATTTACTTTTAAATAGGGACACAAGGAGTTTTTCTGAGGATAAAAATCTCTCTAAATTTGCACTTGATGGTTATAAAACACTTACCAAAACATTTGGAAGGTTTATAAACAATTAGAAAAGAAAACCAAAACCAAGTTTTGAACTTGTTTGCTGTCCTAATCGGCCCTATAGAGGAGCATGCTCAGATTTTTCTGTCTTGGCACGACATAAAATATGAAAGCATCATTTTTCTTTTTTTTGCTATAGCTCCAATGTATACATGTATTGGACCTTCTTTGTGATATGTGAGTGTAGCATTTGCATACATGCCTCACCAGGTATCGTGGGAAACTAACTTGCGGTTTCGATGGTAGAAGCAATAATGCATATTTGATCCCCTATTCACTATTGTGCTAATATTTGAAATGACAGTTCTTTGTCTCTGTTTTTGGAAACAATGGATTTGACTGACAGTAATGAGAAAAATGCAGCCTTTTAATCTGATATCATAACTGATACTACTTACAGGTAAGTCAGGGGTCCCAAAGGTGATCGGAACAAGCCCCTTTTAATTATATAAAGAGATATTTTCAGCTTATTCATTTCAGGTGTGATTTGATACATCGGTAAGCATTCTAAATATGCAAAAAAAAAATGTTTTGAAAAACAAATTGAGGCACGTCTCTTTAATTATGTTAAGAACACTGAGTAACAAAAGGGTGGATCGACCATTTTGAAAGTGGGGGCCAAATTGTCAAAGTCCATGTCGGGCTTGTGCAATGCAGGGTGATGTTGAAGGGGAGATGTACCTCCCTCCTATAGTTTGGAGAATTTTGAAAATGAGGTCATAAATGATGCCATTTTTACATGTTTTACATCAAGAATTTTATAGCACATCCAGATCAATTATAGTTTCATTGACTGTCAATCATCATTAACCTTCTCATTCTGAAAATAGACTAACTTCTTAAAATATCCAACTTTTGTAAGTTTTCGAAATTATTAATTTAATGAGATAAAAATAAAATGTGATTAGGAAAAATGTCTCATGTAGGAATGTGTTTATATCAGTGCTACTCTTAAGTTTCCTTAAAATAGGCATCAAAGATGTACTCAAAACCAAACCCCTAAATGGTTTCATTTTAGTTGTTAAAGAATTATGTCAAGGAAAAATTTAAGTGTATGGTCTGTTTTTCAAAGATTAAAAACAATAATGGCTGATAGCAACTAGAACCTCGGGGATTAAAATTTAGTTCCATATTAAAGAATGTTTACAGAGAGAATATCAGAATTGCAGTTCAAATGGAAAACATGTGCTTGAGTGTGACACACATGCACACAGGGGAGAAAGGGTAACCTGGAATGTTATTGCTGTATAAATGGCATAACTGTACACTTGGTGTGTCTACCTGCTTTAATTATGAGGGCAGTATACTACCAATGTCAAGAAGCAGAGAGCGTTATTCCGTAAAGTCTATGGAAACTACACAGGCCTGGGACACCCTGAGATGGGAGACTTAGAGAATATGATTTTGGGAACCGCTACTCTCTTTACGACATTGAAACCAAGAAATGTTTTTGTATTGGAAAATGTCCTTATATCCTTCTAAGTTCAATTCTTTTTAACAAATCAAAAAGGAATCGCTTCCAATTTTTTTCAAAATATCAATCGTGTGTTCAATATTCAAACATGTTATTATATTTACATTGTTTATCCCTTATGCCCCATGTTTTTCCTGGGAGGGAGTGAAGGAATAAGGGAAGAGGGGAAAGAAAACAGTTGGAAACTCTGGTTGGTCTTGAACCAGGGCCCTTCAGGCCCCACTCCCATGACTGGGGATATCATGCTACGGCAGTGTCGCTGGCCCAGCCAGCTATTTCCTGCCCATATGTGTCTTCATTTGATGACATCATTGCTGTATCCGGGACTTTTTCTCACTCAGTGCATTGGGTTTTTTTGCTGTTTGGTGGCATTAGGGTTAGACAACATTGCAAACATTAGGGTACCAAAGCATTTTCTGTATTTTCCAGGTATGGTGATTCAAAGGTGGGCTAGGGCAGTAAGAATGTGTGTCATGATAGATAGATAGATAGATAGATAGATAGATAGATAACTGGTTTATTAAAATATGCATTCGCAGTAAAAACTGAATTGTCACATAATTTACAATATTGTAAAAACATCAAAATTTGAATTACAAACTCTCGACTTACTTACTCACTCCCAAACTCGAATCGCTAACTCATTCATTCACTCACTTACACCCATTTACATACACACACTTATTAAAACAAAATGAATTTAAAATTACAAGCTCAATACTTCATAGATCACTCACATACCAACTTATACAATTGTGTTTTTTTTTAAATGAAGGAAAAGAGTACTATGAAAAAGCACTTCATGAATTGTGCAAACCATCTAAATTGCCATTTCTTAATGCTGCTAAAAGCACATAAGGTCCCATTGGGAAACAAATACGTGCACGCAACAGCTCACACTAGTCCAAGCAAGCCAACAACTTGAATCGACAAAACCAAGAATGGGAAAATTCTAGTTTTCATTCTAAAACAGCAATTTCATTGGCTGATGCCCGGTTTCAATTCGACAATTGAACCCAGGGGGTACGCGCTGCGTATTGACGTTATTTGAAGGTCATGCCGCGTTTTGCTACATTTGCGTGTGCCTGCCAACATTGCGTCTCCTTGCGCATGTTCATTGCATTCAACGGGTTGTTTGATTTTTGTCACTGGGTGTTGGCAGTCCTTTCTTGTTGTAATAAGCCTCAAAATTGGGTTAAAGATGACCTTAGATAATAAAGCTGTTTAAGAATGAGAATAAAGGTATGATTTTGGGAACCTGCACACTCTTTACGATGAATTGAAACCAAGGCGATACCATTATTTTTGCATGGAAGAACGAGTCCGGAGGCCGAATTCTTCAACGGAAAAATAATGGTGTGCCGGTAAAGAGAGTACCAGTTCCCAAAATCATACCTTTATTCTCTAATTCATACCCAGGGCAGTAAAATAAATAGATTGCCACATCGCCACAATCTGGCACTGGTAGGGAAGAGGGACTACATCATCGGAAGCGTAAAAGATTTATTATCTCAAACAGTATTAAATAGTGTAAAACCTACCCTGGAAACTAAGCTAAGTCCCGGAGGTTGGCCAGACCACTTTTTGGCTGGTTTTATACAAAAGGATGATAAATGACAAATTGATAATGAAAATGTTTTAATGTTTGATATTATGTTGCATGTTTTCTGAGGAAATATGAAGTTCATAAGGTATATTCAGGAAGTGATTGAAGTAATAATTAGAATTAGTGCTGTAAAGAGAGTATGAGGTTTGGCTGAAGTTCAACCCATCCCCAAAAAATATTTTGTATTGCTTATATAGTATTGGTCATGATGACTTCTGCAGCAATTCAAAACACTTTGGGGGTTAAAGCATCAGCGTTTAACGTAAATGGTAAATGGGTCATTCCTTGAAGTGAAAAACATAGTGGGACACTTTTGTAAATTATTGCAGATTCTTTTTTTTGCATGGTGAAAATAGCTCCATATATGGATTATATTAGCTTTTAGTTGATTGCCTTGATATCAAATACAAAACAATACATCTGTTAGCAACATAACTGGGACATATCAAAGGGGTGACATTTGGTTTCCCATGTTGCATCTCGACCAATATTTTAATATTTTTTTAGGTAATTTGAATTCTAAAACCTATAGTAAGTAGGTTGAATTTGGGGTCTACTTTCCATTAACAAACTAATTTTGTTACTAGTTCTGAAATGTTTTAAGACACATGTGTATATAGACACTGTTCCTGTTCCATGCATGTTGATGATACACCATATATCAAATTTATCAGGCAAAATAGTTTGTGAATGGTTTGAAATACTTTCACCATCCAAAACAATTATGACAATATGAAAAACTTCAACACTGTTTCAACTTTATAATTTAAATGATCCAAATATAGTACGTGGTACATTGATATGGGAACGTCCTGCAATCATGGTCTCATTTTCAGCCTTCTTTTTTCATGCCAATTTTGGTATAGTAATGGGCTGTTTGGTTTTTTTTTCCAAAAAGTTTCCAAATTTGTTGGAAAATTGGTCAAATTTCCTCAATTGAAAGCCAAATTTATCTTAAAATTGTTGGAAAATGAATCAAGTTTCCTCAATATGAAGCCAAAAATTTCTAAATTGGCTAAAAAGGGTAAAAATTTTGAGGGAAAATGGCAAATTTGTTTTAAGTTTTTGGCACAAAATCTGTATCTCTGGTATAGCTATGGGTCCCTTTTTCGGCAAAAATTGTTATAGATATGGGTCCTACTTCCAGAATTTCAGAGGCACGTCCTTACCCAAACCAAACTTTGGTTAAAAGATTTGATACATCAGAAAATCAACAAAATTATCAAAAATTTGATTTTTGCATGTTTGTAACAAGTACAGTTATCCTAACATACCCTGCAAATGATAGGACCAGAAGCAACCTAGTAAGGATGAAATCGGAAATTTTAGTCATTACTGTCATACTTACACTAACTGCAGCACATATTTGAATGGAGATTCATATCTTTGAACACTGGTGTTTTCTTCCTTTTCTGTTAATTCCTCAGTTGGAAAAGGTAACTTACGAGAATTCTACAGACTTATCCTTTACTTTTAAAATATTCCTGCAAATTTAACGGGAAATATAAAATATTTTCACTCTTTTGTATAAATCATTGATAGTGTCTTTAAAGAGTACACTTGAAATCAAGAAAATAAAGAATTTCAGAATGATCTAGATATCTAAATAGATATTTACAGCTAGTTAATATAATAACTTTTCGGTAGAAATGATACGACAGAGGAAATGTCAAAAATAACCTTATTGTATTCACTCTCGAGATGGTTATCCTATAATATCAGGTAGTAATTGTAAGAAAAAGAAAGCTAACAACCAGAAATACACCCCCTCCAACAAATGTGCCCAACACATGGGATATACCTATAAGCCACAGACATTTTTCATTACTCTTGGCCTATCACGTTGCATTCAGCTCTGTGCAATTGCTCCCTAGTTTGGGAATTCTCAATATTGTTTAGTACTGACACACTTCAACAGGAAATCTCCCATGTGACCTACTCTATTTGGAAATGTTCTCCAGGTATGTTCTCCAATGCTTTTTCAGGTGCTTTGGAGCTGAGTTGTGAATCTACACTTCCTACATGAAAAGGGTGGTACAAAACATGTTATTAGTTAACACTAAGGTTATGGACTGTGTTGTAGTCTCAAAATACATGTCGGTGGAAAGACATATCATCAAGCCTTAGGTTATTTGGGATCCCTTTATGTTCAGCGTTGCGTACCCGGCGGGGGATCAGCTTCATAAACAAGGGGTATCATCCGTGTCCAAGAATTAACGTAAAAAGGGTAGTTTTTCAGGATTCATGCACGTACGTACGTAACGTGAAAAGGTCTAAAAATCAACCCGAACTCAAGGAAAAAGCGGTTTTATATATTTTCTAAATGAGACTTACGCATTTAGGGTCCTATCATTTCAGCATAAAAAAAATTAAAAAAGGTTACGGAAAGTCGTACTGCCTTCAAATCTGGCTTTCAAATCCCCTCAATTTCCAAAATTTCCGCAATACTCGGAAGTAAAGAAACCATACAAATGAGTTTTAGTACAGGCCTATTGGTTTGAGATAGAGAAAATAGACTCCTTTTGTGATGCGATTATGTCGCTATACCTAAATTGTTCTATATCACTAAGTCATGAAACGGACAATGTTTTAGCATTAAAACTCATAATTTATTAAATGTCAGTCACTTCTAGGTTTATAATTTTCTTAAAATAACTTTTGCGACCATAATTTGGGGGCATAATTGCACGGAGGATTCGGCAAATTTAGGGAGGGAAATGCGATTTATCGCCTGCGCTGCAAAATGCGGGAAGGAAGGGGAAATAAGTGGCGAAAAAAACGTTCTCTAAATGCGATTTCTCCCGGATCATATAGACCCATAAAATGTCTTTGAAAAACTAAATACCTCAAGTTTTCCGCGACCCACCCCGTGCCGCTTACGAACTCTCAATGAACCATTGAATTTTATGATTAGTTCAAATAAAACCTTACATGCATGAACTCATTTAGGGTTATGTACTGTGATCATTGGCCTATATGCATTTCAGTTCCACCACTTACAAATATCAAATTGGTTTTTTTTAATCAAATTTGCATGAGAAAATGTATTACGGAAGCAAATTGCTTGGCCCTCACCTCTGCGGTTTCGCTGCTTCGCATGAAAGAAGAGCGGCACCCCCTCCCCCGCCACTTACTATATGATTCTCTGTAACACTTTAACCCATCAAGCGTTTTACTTTTTATAAGCTAGTATCATATCTATATTTGCTATAGTGAATCACTACAAATTTCAACTTATTTTCGATATATTCGCATGAAAAAATGTGCGTTTGGAAAGTGAAGATTGCATGTAGCGCAAATGGTCCGCCTCAGCAGCCATATCTTCGACTTTTTTCGACTAGTCGTTGTCCGCGCCTGTGAATTGTTGGATACGCCCTGCCCAAAAATGCATCCCCTTTTAAAACCTTTCCTCGGATACATATCCAGGGCTGAAAAATTAACGTTCCCCAGATATTTTGCATTTACACCAAGCTCAGAAAAGCCTCTCTGGTGTCCAAAAGACTAGGTTTGGGTTTTTTAAGTATAAAGGGTCATAAGAGCACTTACTTGCGTAGGGTAGGGAGAAAGACAAATACTTGTTAAGGGTATACAAAATTGCGCTACTGATACTTGTTAGGGAGCAAATTCCATCAAGTACTGTTTAGGGTAGCTAATGGCGCTGCTGAATGCGTGTTTAGGGGTGAAAATTAAGCTTCGAAAAATACGTATTTAGGTGCTTTTTGTGATTGCTTGGACAAGGATGATTACCCCTTGTCATAAGAGTGGCCCCCCCCCGGGCAGTGCCGTAGCCACAGCTGACATATTGTGCTTAAAACGATAAGACTTGGATAGGTGATTCTGTGCAAAAGTTGAGGGGGGTGGGGTAGTTGTCGAGACGAGAATCATATGACAGAAATATTGGCTACAAGGGTCATCTGTAAGGATATGCAAATGAGCTAATTAATATGCAACAAACCTAATCATCAACCAAAATTAGGTATATAAATGTCATATTTGGTCACACGGAACCACTGGATAAAGCTCTAATATCCGTGCTCACAACATGGGTTCAAAAAGGTACATGGGGTCATTATGGGTCAACTATGAAAGAAGCTTCATGACTAATCTAATTATGCCATCGTGGTGGCATCGATGCATTATGAAACAGGTCCACAGTGACCCGCTCTGTGACCCATCGTTTAGCGGGTCAAGGTCAAAAATGCCAAATGTCAAAATTCCCCAATTGCAAAAATACCATATACCCACTTGTACTGTAACTCGCTCTGTGACCTAGCGTTTAGGGGTCAAAGGTCAAAATATGCCAAAGTCAAAATTCCCCATATGCCCAAACATACCAATACCAACTTGTAACGGTTGTAGGATTAATGAAAGATGAATAAAAAGTCTCCAGTGACCCTGTTATTGTGATCAATGGTAAAAGTCAATTACCAAATGCGCGAAAATTCAACGACTAAAGGTCCGGCTCTTGAGCACAAAAATGTCTCTAGTTCTTCTTTACTTAGCGTGCAACGATAAGTCTGTATCCAGTCCATTTCTTCTTTCTTCTTTTTATCTTCCAATGCTCCTTAAAATTACTACTAGTACCAAACGTGACCCCTATCAACAAAAGTTGTCAGAAGAAGCACTGGCCCAAAGCTCATGTGGGGTGTACTCAGATTGGGTCAAAGGTCACCAAAACCGGAAGTAGCGCCATTTTGTAAAAATCTTCAAAAGCCTACTTGGCCTTAAAACAAACACGCTATAGATTCAAAGTTGGTTCACAAGGAAGCTTAGACCCACATTCATATGTAGGAATTGTACAAGATAAAACGACTCGGAGTTCATTAACATCCAATGGCGGCCCATATCTAAATTAATATGCAAAAATGCTATATCTCAAAAACGATAGACTTGATAGGTGATGTCTGTGCAAAAGTTGCGGCTAGTGTCGAGAGGATAGATATGACAGAATATTGCTCCACGGGTCATCTGTGAAGATATTGCAAATGAGCTAATTAATATTGAAAAAAACTCTAACTCATCAACCAAATTGGTATAAAGTCATATTTGCGTCACACGACCACTGGATAAAGATCTATTATATGTGCTCACACAAATGGGTCAAAGGTCAAAATGGGCATCTATGGGGTCAAATGAAAGCAGCTAATGACTAATCTAATTATGCCATAGTGATGGATCGATGAATTATGAAAAAGCGTCCACAGTGCCCGCTCTGTGACCCATCGTTTTAGGGGTCAAAGGTAAAAATATGCCAAATTCAAATTGCCATATTGCAAAAATAACATATACCAACTGTAAGGAGTAATGAAAGATGAAATAAAGAGTCAAAGGGACCCTGGTATGTGACCAATGATTAAGGGTCAACTGGTCAACAACAAATGTGCAAAAATTCCACAACTAAGGTCCGTCGCTCTTTGAGCACAAAAATGTCTCTAGTTCTTCTTCTTCTTTCTTTCTTCCAAACGCTACTTAAAAGCTTTCTTCTAACAAAAGCTGGGCGATTTCACAACTGTCTAAAGAACCATGGGACGCTCATATGTGGTGTTCACAGATTTGGGACAAAGGTCAGGTGCCGTTAAGGGGCATTCTTGAAAATCTATAAAATCCTTCTTCTGCCATAAATCAATTGATATGGTCACAAATTTCAGTCAGAAGGAACCATACCCATGGCCCATATAGGGTGTACACAGATTGAGGTCGAAAGACATGTTGGCCGATTAAAGTGGCATTCTTGAAAATCTATAAATTCCATTTTCTGCCTCAAATTATTTGCTATGATCATTAAAGTTGGTCTGAAGAACCACTGTCCAGATCCATAAGCGGTGTAAACACATTGGGGTTCAAGGTCATGTAGGCCAATTCAAGGGCATTCTTATCAAATCTATAAATTGCTGCTTTTGTCTCATTAAATGCTATGATCACTTAATTAGAAGAACCTCCGACTCAAGGACAATAGAGTGTAAAAAGATGGGGGTGAGAGGTCATATGGAGCGATTAATGGGATATTCTTTGAAAATTCAGAAATTCTCAGTCTCAAACTGTTCTATGATCAGTCAATGTGGCAGAAAAAAAACATTTAAACCACTGACACAATCTATATGTGGGTGTGCACAGATATCAAGGGCAACATATAAACACTGATTAAATAAACGGGCATTCTTTGAACATCTATAAATTACATCTTCTGCATTACTCCAAAATAACCCTCGTTCAAATTAACAGGTTCCTCGTTTGTCAAGGTCATAGAAACCTTGCTGCTGACCTTATTGCTCTTCAAGAAGCACATTTTAAGCCTAGTTTTAATTGCTTCCCTAATACTGGGTATGTTGTACTTTTTTCAACCTGTCAGGTCATCTGATTTAAACATCCGGTCTGTCAGCAATTATGGTGATGGAAAGGCTGGATTTTTGTTACACACTGTATACATCAATTCTGCGAAAATTTAACTTGCAAGGGTTTGTGAATATAAAGTGATAGAAAAGCTATAGATGGACATTTATGATGAAAGTAGCGATTTTGTAATTATTCCATTTATGAGACATAATGTAATCATGACAAGTATAAGTATTACTTTTAAGTTTCTGAAGAGAGAAAAAATTAGTACGGGTTATATTGCCCATAGAATAGCTTAAGCCTATCATTACACTTTCTTGGAAGTTATCAGTAAATTGCATTTTGGTACATTTGTTAGTAGAGAAAATGTGGATGTGATGATCATGCATCTTGTGTTAGTAAGGATAAAGATAAATGATGATGATCAAATGACATAATGAGAATGATGATCATGATGATGATTATGGTGTTGATGATCACATCATGATGATTATGATTGTCATGGTTAGGATGATCATGATGATCATGAAGATAATCATACAATGATGATGATGATGATGATGATCATGATTTATGAATCATGATGATGATGATGATGATGATGAATCATGATCATGATCATGATCATGATGATGAATGATGACATGATCATGATGATGACATGATGATGATGATGATTATGAATGATGATCATCATGATCATGATTATGATTATGAGCATTATGTGATCAGCTGATGATATGATGATGATCAATGATAATGATGATTCATGATCATGAAGATGGACATGATCCACATCATTATTGTAATCTGATCATTGTACCGACTTGTTGGCCTAGGGTTAGAGCTGTCGCCTCAAACAGTCGGTAGGGTCGCATATTCGAATGCCCGGCCCCGGTCATACCAATGACTTTAAAAATGGTACCTACTGCCTTGTCAGACGTTCGGCATTTAAGAATGGAGTAGGAAGTAAACACCCGGAGCTACCAGAAGACCTAACCCCTTACTTTACTTTCCAGTTCCCTGTATTGGCAGCGCGTGGCTAGGGTTATGAACGGAGATAGGCGTAGACTATGCCCATTCGGGCGCGGAAGGAACTTACGTCAGTTAATGATGCCATTACTGATGATGAAGTGTCATTAACCTCAAATCAAAAGTACAATTTTGATAACTTTTTTCATTTTCCTGACTACTGCCTGTGCAAGCTCTTTGCGACCAAGATCTGTTTGTTATTTTCAGTTCTAATAGTTCAAAGCTCTTGACCTGTCCACTAAGTGTCCTAGATTCCCCACAATTATGTAGGCCTAATATGTCTGAGCAGAGGACACAAGGAAAGAGACAAGTTACATCACCAACCGGTTTTGTGTGAAATGCATGACTCCAGTTAATTGGTTTTGGTAGATTGTTAATTTACAATATATATAAGTTATCCTGTTGATTGCCAATATTCAACCAAAAATTATGAATCTTGTAACTTACTACAACCCAACCCCTGCCAATAGGGGGAAAAGTTCATTTATTTCATTTCTGAGTGTAACTATGTTCCTCAAAGCTTCAACTTGGTCCAGATTAAAGTGTAACAAGAGTTGCAAGTCATCCCATATTTTCTGTGATTTGTAGTGAATTTTAAATGTCGATGAGATCCTCAATAATTTCCTACCTTTTATTTTTCTTAATAATATTCCAGGCTACAGGTTCATTGAGAACTAAGAATCAACCCTTGTTTTTTAATTAGAATAAGAATGTTTTTTTTCAAAATTTCAAACGGTTTTTCTAGACCAGTTTTTTATGCTGATTTCTGATCCGATGGATGCCAGAATACGCAAACCTTGATATTTTTTTGTACAACTTAAAACTGCGGGTCAAATTGACCCCAAAAGGGCCAATTTTTGACCCCGCTTTTTCCAAGTCAACATGCACCGAACTAAAAAGGGTCAATTTGACCCACGGATCTGGTGCCAAATTGAACCCAAATTGTGGTTAAAAATACCCCCCGGTGGGTTTAAAATAGCTTATTGGGGGGCTTGTCTCTTTTTTGAAAAATAACTTCTGTTGGGTCAAAAGACTATATTTAATATTTCATTTGTTAATCGGGAATGCAAAAAAAATCTTGATAAAGAAAATAACCCAAATGTAGTTTTTGATTTCAAGACCCTCCTTTTTTCAAAGATGGACTATATTTAGGGTTCATTTGAAATTGCCCCGTTTAGGGGTCATTACAATATGATGCTTAAAAACAGAAAATGGATCCCGAAAGTGGTTGATTTCAACCACGACAAGTGTCAAATAAAATGGACCACGTAAATGATTGATTTTTGACCCCGTCGTTTTAAGTGTGTATAAACGCAAAAACTCAAAATGGCCACCAAACACCAAAAACACAAAACAATCATCTCTTGTTCACTGAAAAGTTGTAAATTTGTTCAGCAAGCCTGTTTCGTTAAAACAGTCCTTGGTGACCAATAACATATGATTCTGTAACCACGTAATCAATGATTCATTGGCCGTCAAATAAATAAGTGCTGATCGTGATCTACTGTGACTACGGTGTGGTAACTTGGTATTTATCTTGGTGTTTTGGCAGTCAAGAAATTAATTAAAACCATAGACATTTCTTTAAAAATTGACTATAATTCATTTCATTATAGGATACAAGATGGCTTCCATACTCTAAGATGGCTATAATTGAAGCTGTGTCTACATAGTTTCTGCAATCTTTGTGTATATCCCTGTACGTCATCAAATCACTGTACACATTCATTAGGTATTCAGAGGAATCGATACATTCAAGATGCCAATCCAGATGGGTATCCAATAGGCTGAAATGGCCTCTTACGAAGCCGGCTAAAGAAATCCGATCATATATTCTAGATAATATGTTTTCTTTGTTTTTTGGTAGGTTTTGGGCGTCCATTGGCAGCCATATTGAAATCTGATGAATAACGAATCATTGACACTTAAGATAGCTTACTGGGATTTTTTTGAAGTGAAATCCACCTAAAAACCAAAATAATATTCGTTAGCCTACAACGCGTGAACATTAACTCACCTTTCATTGATTGACATAGCAGGCCAGATTGAATGCATACTAGAATCCATCTTGGCAGATATCAATCACTTTGATTCTGTTATGATATTTAAATTGTTCTGGAACGGTTACATATGGATATACACACAAACATGGCAGCTCTTGGTTTATATTAGTACATGAATTGTTGCCATTTTGGAGCCATCTTGACTGTTTGATGATTTGTTTTTGTTTATCAAATTGTTGAAAGCTATTCATAATGGTTTCAATTATCTATTGATTTGCTAAAGCATTGGATTATAAAGTTCCCATTCTGGTCAAAATTTAGATAATATCAGATGCTTTTTTTTGTTGTATGGCGGCCATATTGAATCTCTTAATTAGAATGGTTAATGAATCATCTTTTAGTTGGTTCCACAATGGGTGTTTTGATAGACAGGCAAAAAAAAATACAATGTTTGAATAATAAAAAGATGATTTTTTGTGTTTTGGTGGCCATTTTTGAATTTTGGCCTTTTTTCTTCTCTTTCGAAAATGCTCAAGGTTTTCCGTCTGGCATCAGCGGATTCAGATGCAGCAGGAAAACCGGTTCTAGAAACCGTTGAAAAACATATATAATATAATATAACGAGTCACATGGTCTGTACCTGGACTAAAAGACTTACAATGGAAAACACAAGGTGATTTGTATATGCTCATATTTCAATAGAAAACATAGGCTGAAAAACAATTATCACTATTTGCTCTATTTGATATCAATTTGCATTAATTTGTACCAAGAAACAGTTCTTCCCTTTTCTCCTTTCAGATGGGGGGATATATTTTGAAAAAGAAAGCTTTACACCTGTGCAAAAATCAGATTCAATTTTTTAGGGACACTGGTATTTGAAATCTCGTTTTGCACCTTTAAGAGCCTACTCATAGCTGGCAAACAATCCATTTCATCATATTCTTGTAAATAAACAGTTTTATATTTCAATAATTTCATCATGGGACAGTTAAGCTTACTTGTGAAAGGCAATTGCATATGACATTCCTTTATAATTGCGATATCTTATACATATCCAAAAATGGTTGCATGGTAAGAAATTAACTATCAAATTTTAAATAAAGGCCTTTCATTTGAATCAGCCATCTTTGCAGTTAGGAATGAATTACCTACCATTTTTTCCGCATGTTTCGACAGTTGAGACAGTTGAGACTTGTTTACACAAAATTTGTGAAAAGTCACCATTGCCCTTAAAGACCCTATCAGTGATTTCCCCGAAGAGCAAAATATTTGAAATTTCAGGAAAGGCTAAAAGTGAATGATAATTTTCAGTATCTGCCCAATCACTTCCATAGGATATAATAATTATCTGGAATATCCCCTAAAAACCTGTGTGTCCATACCACAGGATAGTAATGCATGGTGCTCGCACTCAAAGCTTTGCTGTATGTCAGACACTTCTTTATCACTGGACCACATGTGAGTTTATATACCTCTCAATCAGTGAACCAGACTATATTATGGATTTACTACAATGTTTTCCATATGACATGAAGAGTTGGAAAGTGGCAAACAATATGAGCTCTGCACCTGTCACGTCAGTATTTAAGTAGGCTCTTCAATAAAATTATTTCAGTGGAAGTACATGTTGAATAACAATCCAGTTAAAGACCTATCTTGATTCGCCAGAAACTAGTCAAAATATTTGAAATGTGCAGAAATAGCTTAAAAGTGAAAGGATAATTCTGTAAATTTGCAGAAGTTTTTTTTTTTAAAAAAAACACTGAAAATTAATAGCAAAGACGCAAACAGCATGTGTCAAAGATATGATGCTCCATTAATTATTGTTCATGCCGTAAGCATTTTTGTTCTTATTAGGTTGCTTTCATTTTAAGCACTTGTAGGGTGTTAGGATACCTACACCTGTTACACAATATGGAATTTTTTTGGGAATTTTTTTTTTTTTGATTTTCTATTAGCAAATCACGGATATGCCTTTAAATAGATTATCAATGTTTACTTTAATAGTTTTTATAATGGGACACCCTATAGGTTGAGACACTAGTTAGGTTTGATAAGCAAGTGTGGTGGTCCGCACAGCACGCACACACACACACACCCACACCATTGCACACAAATACACATTTTCCACATGCGCACACAAAAATAAGTATGTACAAAATGGTGCTATTTGCTTGATATTTAATCACTTTTTGAATATTATTAAAAGGGGAGCATAAGTCTTCCGTCATCTGGCAATTAGTAGACTCATGAAGGACTGATAGGTGCTAAAAAGTTGAAAGATTCTCAGGGAAATGCCTTTCAGTGATGCAGTTTTTGTTTTCATGAAGGAAAAACCTATTCCATCTATTAAAAGCATGCTGGCAATGGATGATGAACCAAGGAGTGGCCTGCTTAAAATAACCCATGCATACACTGACAGGGTTGCCACTAACATTTAAGAAAACATAAGAGATTTGGTCACATGCAAAACATAATTCACCTATGTTTTTTTCACAATGGGTTTTATTTCACAAATTTTTGGGAGTAGACTTGGAAGCGCAGAAAAAAATAATAGGTGAAAAGCGTAATTTACATTTCGGCGCCACATCACATACTGTCTTATCTGAATTTTTTACTTTTTTGAGATATTTTGCAGGTTAATGCTACGGGCTATACATGGCAACAAAGGTACAATCTGTGAACAGTGACATAATTAGTGAGATATTAAGTAAGAATTTTGATCAATAAGACTCAAAGCTGCATACCATTTCACATAAGTCGTTATGTTTCATTTACACGTAATTTTAAGGTTAGGGCGTATAATCAACGCGTTCGTAAAAAACAAAGCTGTTTTATCGCTTTTCACATTAGCAGATCTATTGCGTGCTATCTGCCTCGTGCGTGAACATGGTGTGTTTCACATAGAGCTCTATCTGAAACGCATTTGAAAGATAAACGGGAAATTAGCGTCGTATGTGCAAAATACGACTTTTTTCGTTTCCCAAAACATAAAGACTTATGACTTTGTAGCTTTTTATATCAGGAATACACTTGCACTTTCAAAACTAGAAGAGTTAAAACTTAAACTTCAGAATTTTTCTTCATAAATGCAAAATTAAAAGATAAATTGTTAATGTTAATTCCATAGATAAAACATGAAATCTCCCGCTAGATTTCAATGGTGATGTTCTCGAAACGGCATTCGTCAGAGAAGACCGTATGTGAGTGGCGACAATTTGATGACGTCCGCCGACATTAATATCTTTGCACAATTTCAAAAAATAAAAATTGTGAAAATGTCTGTGATGAAAAAAAGATATTTAGCAATGGCTGAAAATTTAGAAGCACAAGTGAAATTTGTAAAACCTTAGTATATTTCCACCTATTGCTTCTGCAAGGAAAAGATTGCTAACTTATATAGGCACCTTAATGGCTCATTATTGCTATTTACTGGCTTATAAATCTGATTAAGTGTAAGGGTAGTACGACGAGAGGCATTTATTTAATCCATTAGGACACATAGTTTCATGTTCAGCTGGAAAACGTCATCAGATTTGCCGCTTGTGGATAAATGGGCCACCTACAAGCAATTGCCTTTCAACTGTAGTAGACCGGCATGTTTAATACTCACATGCTATGCAATACACCAAGAGGCATTTCACGGCTTTATGCTTCCATTTGATGCATTATTGAACTACTTTCCATACCGCCGATATGACTCCAGTTGCACGAGCCTATGTGTTCTTTTAAATCTGAAAAAGATAAAATTAACATGCATTTTGATTTTTACTTAACGAGACACAGTTATGAGTGTGAGCTAATTATATTCAAGTGAGTACTAATCTGTCTTGGGTAAGCAGTTCTTTGGGCCTCATTCTCAAGGTCAGGATCAGGTTAAGGGTGAAAAGGCTGTTAAGCATTCAATGCAGTTTAAAAAGTTAATGTCTGGATGCCTGTTTATGGCCCAACACTACTAGGGGAGGCCTCCCCTACCATTATCATTTCAAGTACTTGCAGGAATATGCTGAAGTTGCAACGCGATGTATCTCTCACAAGCCTCAGAATGTTGCAATGTGTACATTCATTGTAACCTAATAACAAAATGTCAACTTTTACAGATTTAATAGCTTTTGGGTATTTCATCTGATTTGCTAAACTTCCGATATTGTTGACTTCAAAATTATGTGTTAATGATAAACCATTGATCTCTGAACTCATTTTGAAACATCCGTTGTTTCAAGCAATGTGACCCCTACATAGATTTAGTTGGTTGATAAATGGTGTTATAAAGCTTTTGAAGATATATATCACTGTCATCATTTATTGCCAATGTTATTATGTTATGTAAATTTGACGTAGATTCAACTGTCTGAAATATTAAATTATTTTATAATAGCATGAATTTATATGGAAAGAATTTAGGCACCCACATGTTTGTATAGTCTTTTGAACAGTCAATTGTAAGTCATAGTACATTTTCAGAATGGAATTTAAAAAAATGATTGCAAAAGTGGATGGATTTGGACACAGACTATCCACACCAAAATTGACTATTTTTGAGCCTAGAGCTACTCTAGTGGCCAAAATAGGTGCCTCACAAACAGATGGCCAGAGCATCCCTACAAACATTTAATGATTGAATTACATTGCAATTTCAATGTAAAGGTGAAGACGGAGAGGGTATGCCTAGTTGTAGTTTCATTACATTATTACAGGGCATTTACGGGAAGAGATTTTGATTCCACTTGCCGGCCGGCAAGTGTAATGTCGACCTTGCAAAGGAAATTCTCTAAGGCATTTCCAACTTCAAGATAAGCAGGGAGAAGGAATGTCAGGGTTGTGTATGGTCAGCATGTTTTGGGTGGTTATCTGAGAAACATGAATTGATAATTGGCTTTCCAAACAGCTGCCGATCATTGCAGGGTGTCATGTTGGCATTTGCAATTTCTTGAATGTACAGGTATGTCAGCCTTGTGTCAAATGGAAGTCCCATCAGTTTGCTGGCCTCACGATATCACAGATGATTGTTGCTCATGTTCAGTGGGCTAGGATTGGTGTAACAGATCACATACAGGAAATAGCCCCATTTGTTGAATTTTGTTTTGCCATGAACTGCATCGATTTCAGGGGCATCAGAAATTACTGCAGGAACGTCATTAATGGAAAGCAAATGCGTCAAGGAGACATATATTTGGCCAAGTGCTGCCATTTTGGGATGAAAATTCCTTCCTTCCTCGCATTCGTATGACGTGAGTAGCTCTGTGAATCAGACAACAAGGGAATTGCAAAATGGGGAGGGTGTATCTTTCTTCAGATAAGCCAATGTAAAATCCTAGTGTTAAATGATATAGCATAGATAACCCCCCAACCTATGCAGAGTTTGCCAACTCTTCTTCTTACTGTACAGGTCAATAATGGAGCGATCGGTTTGTATTACAACATAGGTATATTATGTACTGCCCCTAACAATCATTTTCACCCAACAATGGTTGATGGATATAGCTGATGTGATTTGCCATCTATGGCAGGAAAGATCTAATTATGATCAGGCTTATTTCTCTTAACAGTAAATGCTACATTTTGGTAATATGGTGAATTTGAACCACTTGTACCTCCTGTACACATTTTGTTGAGTATGAGGCGGGAGTACCTTTGTTGAAATTTATTTAATAGGTTCAAGGTTAGTGCTCCTCTCTCAATGTAAATGAGGTTTGTTTGATATAGGTAACACATCATGAATTACAGATGATGGGAGTAATCATTATAGGCATTTAAGAATGGATTCTCATTTCTAGGTAAAATATCATTACCAGCAGATGACACACAGTTCAATGGAGTTGCATTCCTGACCTGTCTATTGTATGTTAACATATGTAGAAGTACAATTCATTGGAGTTATGTACACAGAAAGCCTATTGACTGCTCATGCTGAAATCAGTAAATTACACTCGTGTATCTATCAAAGAGACATGAGGACATTTCCAGAGAGAAGCGCCCTCAATTTTTTTCGAACCCAGGTTTTTTGCATATTTGGAATGCTTACCAATGTATCAGATCACATCTGAAGTGAATAGGGCCGAATATGCCGTCTTTGTGTAATAAGATGATGATTTAGTAATTTCTGTCGTGCACGACAGAAATTAAAATCATGGTTTCCTATAGGGACAACTAGGATAGCAGGCCAGTTCAAAACAAGGTTTGCGTTGATCTTTTGTACTTATTTGTCCAATAGACCGTGGAAACTCTCTTGGTAGGTGGTCTATAATTGATCCAGTGCAATTTGAGAGAAATTGGTATCCTCAAAAAAATTCTCCTCCTGTAACTTTAATGTTACACCACATTAAAAGCAAAACCAAGAACTGCTGTTTGAAACACCTGATCCATGAGAATATGTTCACTACTGTCATGAAGTCAGGGAAATCAGGAAGAGAGAGAGAGAGAGAGAATGACTTCTGTGAGTTTGTACCACAAGCAGCTTGTTTTGGATATGTAAGAGTTCAAGTACTGATGAGTTTTGTACTTGTACAAAATAAGAATGGCTATCACAGAATAATCTGGTAGCTCTCACGCTGTGCACTGCAAAGGATGAAATATCTGTTAAGTCCACTGAATAGCTACAGGAAGACATCATGACATAAAATGATGTGATGTTTCTCCTGTGACTTGATGGAACAATGTCAAATTTGAGAGGCTCATCGATTCTCTGTCCGCAGAGTGCTTTGTTCTGCAGATTGTCTAACAACTTCAAGGATGTTGAACCTGGCCCATTCTAATTTGAAGACTCAATTATCTGCAAGGGGGTGGATAAAATACCTTAGGTTACTCATGCTTGATGGGAGTGTTTTGTTAAAGGAGCTTGTTCCGATTTGTCTATTGTGTTCTCTATATGATATGAGAGCCTGACAATTGCACATACGCTCTATCAAGTACCGTGGGAAACAAGCTTGCGGTTTTGACGGTAGAAGCAATAATGCATATTGCAAAGTCCTATTCAATACTGTGCTAATATTGATGGTTACCACTAAAACAGCAGTTTTTCGTTTATATCTTGAGAATGAAATAGATTTGAGGGCTGAAATTTCAGGACGACGAGAAAAATATGGCCTTTCATCTGATATCAAAATCGATACTACTTCCGGGTAAGTCAGGGGGGTCCTAAAGACGATTGGAACAAGCACCTTTAATAGTATAAGATGAGTTGTGTATCCAGTGAGTGTAATTCTGAAGCACAGGAATAGCAATACACATGTTGTGTTTTCATTAGATAGCAGCTGGAGTTCTACATCAGTAGATTTTGTCAGTTACTTTAGCATATGGCTATTTTGGACTTTCATCAGCAAATGGCTCAGTTTAATTAGTCAAACCCACTGTATTCAATTGTTAGCAGATATATTGATTATTAGAGTTCATTATACCTTAATCCTATTTTTGCTACCATAACTGGAGTTGTGTACCCAATAATCCTATTATGGGCTATCATTAGCAGAGAGCACAGTTCACTGGAATTGTGTACCCAATAATCCTATTGTGGGCTATCATTAGCAGTGAGCACAGTTCACTGGTCTTGTGTACTCAATAATCCTATTATGGGCTATCTTTAGCAGAGAGCGGCACAGTCACTGGAATTGTGTTAACAATAATCCTCTTGTAGGCCTTATCATTCGCAGAGAACACAGTTACTGGGAATGTGTCCCCATTCAATCCTATTGTGGGCTATCATTAGCAGAGAGCACAGTTCACGGGAATTGTGTACCCCCAAGATCCAGGGTAGGCTATCATTAGCAGGAGAAGACACAGTTCACTGGAATGTGTACCCATCATCCTATTGTGGGCTATCATTAGCAGAAGCAATGGAATTGTGTACCCAATAATCCTATTCTATGCTATTATAGTAGCAGGTATTGCAGTTCACTGGAGTTTTGTAACCCCAACAATCCTATTGTATGCTGTCATCAGCAGATAGCTCTGAATAAAAGAGTTGGGTACGGTATATGATAAGCCTATTGTCTGCTCTCATGGTTCAGTGGAGATATACCTTGAGCTTACACATGACAATGATGTTATCAGCAGCAGATAGCTCTTATTAATTAATAGTCTATTGTGCTGTCATTAACAAATAGTATGTTCAGTGGGGTTTACATCTGGTGATCCCATTGTATGCTATGTATGGTATGGTATGGTATTCTTGGTATGGTATTCTTGAAACCTGGCATGGTTAACTGCAAATTTCACTTCAGTGGAAAATGAATTCCATATTTGGCTGTGACAATTAGGAAAGATCTTCTCTTCTGTATTTATTTTGTGATTATGTTCAGCCAGTAGATACTGTTGGGAAGACGATTAAATTAGATGAACTCTACCCTTTTGTGTCTACTGTCACTAGAAATTTATGATTTCAAAGCTGGTTCTTTTTCTTTCAGGTATTTAATTTCCGGTGATACGGGAACCAACAAGTTATTCATGGGATTTCTTTTCCATTGCCAATCAGTGCCATTTTGCCTGAAAAACAAATTGCCACCAATTAGCGGCCATTTAGTTTTGCCAAATTATTGCCCTCATGAAATTCTGCAAAAATTAAAGAATTGCTTGCAGTGTTATGTTGATGTCTATATTTATGCGCTGTCACAATGTCACACACAGTTAATACTTACTGGGCTGATAACTCCAGTAAACTGTGTTAATTACTGTTAAGAACACAATTGTCTGCTGATTTAATGATGGTATCAGTAAGTAGCCACAGGTTCAGAGGAGACAAAGGTTTAAATTTCTATTAAGTCATCAGCAGCAGTGGACCCCAAAAGTTCACTGATCTCTATTAGTCACGGGAGGGTCATAAAAATTCTGAAGGAAACACCTTTTTTCCAGAAACCATCCTTTTGGAAGAAACTGGAAGACATTGGAAGAAAGGTAAAGAAAGGTATTAAAAACTAAAAACTAAATTAAACGCATATTCATCCGCTGGCAGTCTAAATCAATAAGGCTTCCATAATGACCTTATAGAGGACATACCATTTTCCCCAACATGAGTATATGTATTTGCCTATTGTTAACATGTTTTTGTCAGTGTAGTACAGTTCAAGAAGAGATGACAGACCACATGGAAAGTAGTCCATGGGATGTATGCGTGAGCAGTGCCAAAGTAGCCCCGGTGTCTACTACAGTTTCCATTTAAATTGCCTATCATCAGGCAGCAGTGGTGCTATCCTCCGGTGATAGCCCCATGTGGTATAGAGGATTAGATTGACATATCTTATAATAAGTCCATTCATGGAATGCTATCATCAGTAGATTCCACCAGTGTTTGCGATATAGACCGTTTTTCTAGTAGTAGTACGCGATTAGCTGCTTTCATCGTAGATAGCACAGTGTAGTAGTGATATAGACCTCTATTCTAGTAAGTCCATTGGATGCTATCATCAGTAGATAGCACCAGTGTTTAGTGATATAGACCTTATTCTATACTCTGTCAACTAGAAGTACAAAGTAATAATAACTCCCAACAGTCTCACAAGGAATGCTGGATTTGTCGACGTATTGACCGTATTTGTGTGTATCAGTGTAAGAGTGTAACACGCGTGATTTAGACGGCCGCTAAAGTAAATAAGGCATTGTAGTAAGGCGTGTACATCTGACGCAGCGGCATCAATTAATTCGAAGGTTATGAAGATAAGAAGTTCATTAGATGCTATCATCAGGAGATAGCACAGCTTTATTTAGAGATTTAGGCCTATATTGTAGTAAGTCCACTGGATGCTATCATGAGGTAGATAGACACCAGGTGTAATCTAGAGATACTGACCGATATTCTGTAAGTCCATTGGATGATATCTCAGTAGATAGCACAGTGTATTACGTATAAGACCTATTTCTATAAGTCCATTAGATGCTATCACCTATGTGATAGGCAAGGGTATTAGAATATAGCCTTTATTTGACAGCCCATCAATATATCGTCAGTGGATAGCACACTTTATTAGTGATATAGATTTATAGATGTAGCTTAGTGTATTCGAGATAGGTCCTGTATTTCTTATACACTGTGCCCTCGGATGATAGCATCAAATGAGCTTACTAGAATATAGGAGCTATATCTCTAATTCACTGTGGATATCTACTGAGGATAGCATCCAATAGGACTTAATACAATGGCAACCGTGCCATTAGAGATACTGACCTATATTCTAGTAGGTTGGAATAATGCTATCATCATTAGATATCAGTGTATTAGAATATAGACCTAATATGCTATACGTCCATTGGATGCTATCATCAGTAGATAGCACAGTGCAATTAGAGATATGACCTATATTCTAGTAAGCCACTGGATGCCTGTCATCCAGTAGATAGCACGTGTATTAAGAGATACATATGTCAGTAGTCCATTGGATCCTATTGCATCAGGCCTATACAAGTTTGAAAAGACCTGCTCTTATTCGAGTGAGCCATTGAATACTATTAACAGTAATCAAGGTTTTATCATGATTACAGTGACTTCAGCCATTTTGATAGCTTTCATTATATCATTATACTTGCTAAGTTATTTGAGCTGGAAATTTAGATCTATACTCAAGTAATACCAGTGAAATGTTATATCCTGTTGAAAACAACAACTCTTAGAGATGTACATCTGCATTATAAGTCTATTGATCCTATCATCAGTAGATGCATAATTCTGAGTTCTATTAAATCTATTGGATATATACTATCTGTATAGCACAGTGAATCTATAAATCCTATTAAATTAATGAATGCTTTCATAAGTAATAACGTTGGTTACAGAAATGTAGCTCTATGTTCTAAAGCAGGCCATGGGATAACTAACATTGCTGATGGCAAAGGTCATTATAGCTATGTACCCACCCAGCTATAATATTGTGTCCTGTCAAATGTCCCTTGATTTCAATCCGCATGGAGCATCCCGCAAGTTACAGTATTTTATTAGCTTTTTGATAGCACATTTCAATAGCCTTGCACAATGAACAATCATTATAGATTACTAGCTTATGTCAGTAAGCCTACCCTCCGGTCGGAAAAAGTAATACTGTTTATATGCTGCAACAATGAGCCCAGAATTTAGTTTTCGTGGGCTATAACAGTGATCCCACTGCTTCCCCCTCCACAGCCCAGCAAATGGTCTCTCGTTCTGATGGAAGTTGATGGCACCATCAAGGAATGGCTGATTCACCTGGTTTTGATTTAATTGCTCTTGCTCACTGACATGTAAGAAGAAAGAAGTGACCTTTAAGACTTCTTTTTGTTATTTTTGTGGGTTTTTATTTTGTACAGATTGATTATTTTGTTGCTGCAATGATGGCTAGGATCATTTTTGTTATCATCATCGCCATTGTCATATGATATTCTATCTGCCTCTTCTTTCTTCCTTCTTTCATTGCATATCCATATCCATTGGTAATGACTTGTGGTGGTATCAGGATTAATTCAACTAAGTATACTGATCCAGGGCCCTGTACATCCATGATGCGGAGTTGCGGACGCTTCCTAGCATGGCACCCGCTTAAAGCCTGGTGGGGTGGTATAGGAAACAGTCAGGGCTTACTCTTATTTGAGGAACTGACTGCAAGTGTACAAGTACAGATGTGGACTATGAATTCTACATGGGACCGACAGCTTAACATCCCCTCCAAAGGATGGGATGCTTTCAAGATTCATCTGCCCAATTTCAAGTGAACCATGTAGGAGGAGAGCAATATTATGTTTTTAATCAATAGCTGGTATACAACTCAAATTCAGAATTGGGTACAAAATATAATAGAAGTGTCCTCGATGGGGATTTAAACCCGGGAGGGGAATGTTGGTAAATTTGCGCCACTGCAATCACGCTAACCATTTAGGCCATGTAGTCCCAATTAATGATAACACATAAAACGTCCTATAGGATACTACAGACATCCTGTAAGATCGAAAATTAAAATTTGCTATTTCAAGAAAAATTATAGAAATCAGTATGCAGCCTGGAATAAGCTGTGAGTAATTTTGTCAATAAAGTACCAACAAAAGAGCTGTGTAAAATGAAATATCTGATAGCCTTTCTTTAATGTTTGTAAAGTTGGCCTCAAGCCAAATTTTTGGTGGAGCTTCATGTCTGGCGTAATGTGTGCTTTTATTGGGGGATAGTACGGTTTCATGGGATTTGGTGCAATAAATGTACCGTGTGCTGTACTATAAAATCATGTTACAGTAATTAAAAGTGTGTCTCTCATTCTTTTGTTGTTATAATCTGCTATCGAAAATTGCAGAATATATTAAGCTGTTCATATTTATATATTTTTTTGTTTAATATGTTTTTAAGTTTTTACAAAGGCTTTTAACTTGTAGAGGTAAAATCATTCAATAATTAACAAATTAATACACTCATGATATTAATATATCATTCATCGAGTGTGTGCCAGAATTAATTCTTTGCCTCACCTTTTTTTTATCCTTACAAATTTCAAATACGTACCTAAAATAACAGTATTATGTTTTCCCTACCAGGTAATAATCCCTTGAAATGAATATGTGAAGTGATCTGTGTGTGTGAGCCTCAATTCAGTAATCATCATCAGACTAGCTAACCAGGCAAGGTGTCCGCAGACACTCGAGGCGCGCATCGTGATTTGCAGCCCGTACTAAGTGGGTTGGAACCTACCCTTCCTAATTCACATCTAGTACATGCCTGAGTGAGTCGGCTGTGTTTGATGCCATCCTCTTCCTCTGAACATGGGTGTTTTTCATCACCCAGTTGCCCGGCAACCACGCAACAAGTATTGTAGTTAGGTTGGAATGCCCCTAGGTCAGCCCATAGTTGATAAGAAGGTGGCATCATGCTGAAGAATATGCATAAAATGCCAAGTTTTATATTAGGTGTAAGGAATGCTGAAACCAGACCTTTCAGGCACTTTAGTTTTTCTTTTTCATGATGTGGATCGGATTGATAATTCAATAAATCTACTTCCGTTTGTTTATTTTTACACCAATGAAAATGCTTTCAAATTACCACATTGGGTACCCCTTTGCCTTTTATTAATGTTTTATACACACTTTAACATGTAATCAATCCCAGAGCCGATATGTATAAAAGGGGGAAGGTGTCCCATATGTATAGTTGTGCATGGTACAGGACTGGTGGAAGAATTAAGAGTAACACATTGAATGGAGGGTGAGATATTCAGTGTACAGGAACGTGGCACGTCAAATGGCGAAATGACACTGCTAACAAGCTCTGTGTAGAGGTGTTACTGGCAGAACACTAGGATGTATACCCACTTTAAATATGGTAATTGCAGGAAAAAAAATGCTCAATTTTTAAATCTTCATTCAAATCTCATACTTTTAATGCATCTTGGACAATAAGGAACAGCAAAATTAAGCTGATCCCCATTATCCAATTTGTATAATATTTTAAACTAATTAGTAATTATAAATACATTGTGAATTAAAACAGATTACAGATTTGTCTTTAGTACATCTTCAAGGTTGTAATGTGTCGACTAAGTCATGTCAGAAATTTTTAAACTTTTTCATTCAGTAAGTAACATGAGTGTTGCAAAATGCTTATCCACATAAAGAGCCTAAATGCGTTGGAAATGTATAGGACCACTCTCATTATATTTTCAGAATCATGCAATAAAAACACATTGCCTTTGTGGTACTTTTAAATCTTTGTTTGTAATTGTATGCACGGGTGAGCGATATCCAAAAGAGTGTGCAACACTGAAACGTTTCACCAAGATAAAAAAGTTCGCCTGCCAAGTTCGCAGCAAACTTGCTGAAAAAGCATTGATTAAAGACAATCTACGGTTAGACACAAAAAAAACAAGGTTTGTCTGAGAAGAAATGTGAAAAAAATGCAAATGCAAAAAGCAGCACTTTTTTCTCTCTCTCTTTTTTTATTAGAAAAATGCTAATTTAATGCAAAATGCAGGATTTAAAAAAACTTGCTTTTTGACCCTCGTTTTCCATTTTTTGGGCCGGCTTCAAGCAGCCTAATTTTCATTTTTTTCCTGAAATTGATTTTTTTTAACAAATCTTCAAGTGAATGAAACCTAAAACAATAATGCACTAAAAGGCCACAAAAATGTGTGCGGTCTTTTGAGATAAACTTTTATTTTTTAAAAAACTTAAAAAAAGCAAAAAATAAAAAAGTGAAATTATAAATAAGGCAATTATTATATGCATTTAGTATTTCCAATAAAAAAAGGTAATATAGTAAACATGTCAATGGTTTAATAGTCGAGCCGGCTCCCTAGATTTGCTTGGCTTGCACAGTTCCCGATATGGAAATGGTTTACAAAAATTTAAATATGTGTTTGGTTTTGTTGCAATCTGTTTGCCTTTGATCAGAATCAGCTGGATAAAAAGAGTGTCAGCTTGCCAAGTTCTCTGAATTCACAAGTTAACTCAAATGAATTGTATGCGTGGAACTCAAGCATGCCCAAATAACTTGTAAGTATCTGAGGCACCATCCATTTTACTGAAGATTTCTTATTCCGTGGTAGGGGTGTTGCTGGTACAAGCATTCAAAGTGCTATTAGGGCCAAAAAAGAAAGTTTTGTTTACAGGAGGCCCCACACATTTTGATTTGGGAGGACATTTTAAACTGAATTTAGTTTTTTTAATTCGATGAACAAAGAAAAATTCTGTAAGCTATCAGTGATAAGAATGTGACAATCATTATGGTAAGGCAAAAAGCATGATTTGTTAAGTGATGGTAATCATTCTTTGCGTTAGTCAAATACTAAAGCAATATTAGCACATTTTTGAAGAGCGCCCAAATTTTCAAAATTTGATTTTTTCACAGTTACGGTGGTAATTGTCTAGGAAACTAACAATGCCGAACGAGAATGCTAAAAAAATGCATAGTATCAAAAAATAAGCGATTTGTAATTTAGAATCGGGGATACCGATTGGACTAACGCCGCGGTGGGAAATGCTACGTTTATGTCTGTCCCTGATGAAATAGTGCCACGATTGAGAAAATAACCTCTAACTGGCTTGCCTGAACCATTAAAAAACTAATGATGAGCCTAGACGTACATGCGCTATTCCCGGCTATTTCACATTGGGAGGCCGTTTTGCCAGCAGCCGGTTGTATATTATCGGGGATCCCCGATAATAATTATTCTAGTACAAATGCCTTCGTTTGGGACACATAGAACATTGCGAGTTAACCTTCACAGGTATGTTTACTAGCCAGTTTACCAATCAATCGTGTAAAAATCTACAAAGTTTTGAAAAAATTGGGGCGCTCTTCAAAAAAATGTGCTAATATTGCTTGAAGCCTCAGTTAAGTTGTGTAAAATTTCAATATTTTGTTTTATGTAAGTGGGGAAACAAGCCTTGGATTGTGAAATATCCTTTAATTATGTGACAATCCTAGTTAAAATAGTCTATTTATTTTGTCTTTCCGTATAATTAAAATTTCGACAAATAATAGAACCACTCAACATTATTGGTTAATATCATACCCTATTTTAGTCTTCAGTTCCATAAACGGCGTGCCTATATAACCAATTTTTATGATTGAGCTTAATCCCATAAAGAATGACTACGGTATACTCTAAAGGTCATGACCGCCAGAGACTTGGAGGATATTGCATAAGGATGATAAAAGAGGCATTTACTCACCTGGAATGTGTCCTATCATGGCTAAGATTATCTGGTGATCCTCACTCACTTTAAAATGCCAGTGGTAAATGGGTTGTTGTAAATTTATGCTACTTCTATGTAATCTTGTTCGTCAAGCGGAGAGGCAGACCTATAAGGCAATTTATGTACAGATGAGATATTTACAATGGATTTCAAGGAGGTGTACTTGTTCAATCCGTGGAACGCACAGTGCAATGATTCATATCCTGTCATATCTTCTAATACTGTGTGATTTAAACGGGTTTGTATTGAAGAAGAATCAAAGTATCTCTTTTAGATGAAAGCCATGTCCTCTGGTTGTTAGTAGTACATAGAAGCTATCAATAATTAAAGGTACATTCAACAACTCACCCGATCTACTTGTACAGGAGCGTACCATTGTTGAGCGTATCAGCAACCAACAGTTGATATGCAAATTAGCGCGTCACGCCCCACGCAGTGTTGACAGAAGTGCATTTACGTGGTACGCTTAAGTCGATGCGCTGTTTGTCATGTTTAGAACTCTGAGTATGCGCATGTACACCAGGTGCAAACTGCAAAGCAACAAATAAACCCAAAACTATCGTTTTTGCTTTAGATTTTGCTAAAATATTACTAGGAAAGATTTCTTTGAACTGGGAACATTATAAGTGATAATATTTATGTTCCTCTATACACGATATTAATAAGTTTTCATAAAGATTTTCATTGTTGAAAGGGATTCAAACATGTTACAGAGTGGTTCATCTCGGCATCCGATGCATCTGCGTATTTTTATCCCGCTCGGGCGGCTTCGATAAAAATATGCGGACGCATGGATGCATCGTTGTTGATTTGTGATGAACCACTCTGTAACATGTTTGAATCCCAAATTTATTCAGTGATTTTGTTTGAAGGCCACCCTAAAATGTGTTTACAGAACCAAAATTTGTGCTTGTACACATAGCCTACCTCCAAATTAACAAATATGCTAATTAAATAAGTATAGGTTGCACACCACCAAATAAATTGTCATTGGTTTATGTACAAAATGGCCCTAATTAAAATGTAAATTTTTCATTAGCAAAGTGACTCAGTCACTGAAATTATGCTTTACCTTGGACTGCTAGACCTCTGCATCCCATTCAGCAAGAAGAATCCATAGGTTGACAACAGATTTTTCGAGCTACTGAAGTATGAAGACAACAATGAGTTCTGATCCACTCTGAAACTGTGGCTTCTAGTCAAAATATTCCTATTATATTAGTGTAAATTAGTACTGTAATTACTCATACGGATTTGTATCTTTAAAATAATTTCTAACACAAAATATGGCCCAGGAAGTTTAAGTTTTTACTATTTTCCAATTTTAACCTTAGAACTTTTTCGAAACACTTTCTGGCCAGAGGTTGCCAGTCCAGATTTATTTAGTGGTGTGGAATCTACACAATATTTTTGTTATGAAACAGAATGGCATATGGGAAATGTAAATCATTTGATCATGAATGGCAGTTACAGCATGTGCCGGTTCCTCCCCCATCCCCCCAAAGAAAACAATTGTGCAACCCGTACAATGAAACAAGCATACACAACATAACAAAATGTAGGTCAGATGAAAATGTGCTAATAGAACACAGATGTATCTGTAATTAACCCAGAATAACTTGAGTATGTAGTATTCATACATAAATCGGGCTCCCTCTTGCTTCATATTACATGGTCAAACACCAGTAATATTATTAAAAGAAATTTGATAGCTTTAATGTAGTCAAAATAAGTAGAATGGAACCAGGGAGGTGTTCCATGCATATAATAATGGTCTTTCACATGAATGATGGTAAGGCACATAGCCACATCTAAAATGGTGGTTTTACTATTTTTAAATTATTTATCCAATTACTAACATTTTTTATTTTTTAATAGTAATTGACAATAACTAGCAAACAATGTTTATTTATACTGGTAAAGTATTGAACAGCTTTTTATTTATGAAAGAGAGCAGTATAGTGCAATTAAAGTGTGCATAATGAACCCAAAGAAATGTCACAATATGCTTGTATCAATCCATAGGCAGTGAGGCATTTTTGAAGGTCTGATACATTTAAAGGGAGGTAGTCCGATTTTTTTCATGTTGTGTTTCCTACTTCATGTGGATGCGTACAAGTAGCACCCGATTTCTAATTTTGAGCTAATTGATGGCCGGATTCTTACTTGTGTGGTAGCCTATATGGCAGCTATACTGTCTACCACAGCAGCTACTGCACAGTTCATACTGGGCTAGTTGCAATTATACAGTACAGTTGCAAGATTGGACTTCCAAATTACACAGTTATTAGTGATGTGTCTCCAGTGCAGTACCTACCCTGCATTATAATGGCTACCATGTAGTTGCCCACTAGGTGGATGGAAGGTGGATATGGTGTGGAAAGTCCCAGAGTAGACACACAGCCACTTTATGTCTACTCCGCAGTTACTATGCTACCATTTTGATAGTAGACAAAATGAGGGCGCTATACACTAGTTCTGTTTTTATCATTTTGAGGAAAATCATTACGAAATTTGAACCGGGCATTATCAAACCTCTTTATTCTTGCACTTTTTATTAAAAATGCAAATATATGTCAAAAAAATATTTAAAAAAAAAATTGGCCATTAGAAATTGCGCTGAGAGCCGGTGTAACCATGTAGCTACTTCACGACTGTGCAGACAGCCGCTGTGTGCACACTATCCATCTGTGGGAAAAAACATGGAATCCTGGCCTGCGAGGGTACGTCTAGTGGGTAGGTAATTCATGTCTTCTCAGTAGTAGCTATATAGCTACTGCCATAAAGAATCTGGCTGTGTATAACAGTAAATGTGGTTGACCAATCCAATGCACAGACGTCAATATAACTAGACGCCGAATGCCAGTGCAAAAGCCGTAACCACCTTTTGCCACAGTGCGTACTCGTTTCCCTAGCGTGGTGTACCAATTTATTCATTTAATCCCTTATTTCCACTCATTTGTATAGAACGATGTACCATTTCCAGTCCAACAAGTCACGGCGCATGCGCGTGCGCCTTGTGAGCTTCGAATGGATGACCGTAAAGAATATTGATAATTTTCAAAACATGTTTAAGGTGGCCACCTATTCTTCAATGCGGGCATATGGCATCTAGCTTTATTAGTATCTATAATCTATGTTCCAACCATTACCTCAGCACCCATGTATTCATACTGATGTGTCCAGAGATCAGGGTTTCATACACTTACTTGCTATGTGCATGCAATAAAGTACTGTAATCCATGCATGTAGCAATTAAGTGCATGTAATAAAGTACTGTAATCCATGCATTGTTCGATTAAAATGTCCCGCTGGGATTTTTGGTCCTCTGCTGATGGAGGACCAAATGCAATAAATGCATGGTGGACTAGTGTATAATCTCTGGAAGTAACTCACTACCCAAATTAAATGCTAGAGACTCCATCTCCTTTGGGTTTGTTTACAACAAGCAGATCAATCCTAGATTTGGTTTTGAGGTGGGATTTTTTTTTAAATTAAAAATTTGAGAAAATACACCCAAAATTACACAATTTGGGTGATTTTTGAATCACAAGAAAATGACTGTCAACTAATCTTAATCACCACTGGTTGGTTATTTAATTCACCAACCAAACATTTTCCCCCACAAGCAGATATGTGCAATTACAAAACAAAAGGGATTGTGATCACAATTACGGGCATACAAGTGTACTGCCGTAAAACACTTAAATCCCTCTCCTACCTACCTACCTACCCACCCACCCACCGACTGCTGGTCAACTGACCAGCCAACCAACCAACCAATCGACCTACCCTAATATTTTTGATCTATTACCACAAACAAAAGTTTTTGCCATAAGTTGAAATTGCAGATACAACAGAACATGCTATACATGCATCGTCGGCCACTTCACATAGCGACGTATTTGACATTATGGACTTTTTGGAGAATTTGGCATATATGTTTGTTTTGTACTACTCTAAAAATTCACCAAACTTCAAACCTCAAAGTGGCTTAATTAGTAAAATATTAATTAACTAATTATGACGTATTTCCAAAACGTTAAATTGTCCGCATCACATAATGACATATTTGTCAAAAACCTATTCTGCGCAGGCCCATCACATCAGATCTGCATTTTGAAGTATTCGGCATTTCACAGAGTGATGTATTTGTACAGAATATTTTTCAGTTCACGGTAGAAATGCTATTTTGTCGTTTTCACATACTGATGTATTTGCGCAAACGCATCACGTAATGACATATTTTCGATTAGTTAAATATATTTGAAGTTTAACTTATTTTGGAGATTTCCCACTAGGCTTTAATTAAAATATGTTTAATTAACAGTATGGAGCAACTTAAAATCACACAATTTTCAAATCCGTTTTTCTCGAAATGCGTATTTTGCAAATATGTCAGTATGTGACGCGGCCTACAACATGAGGTTACTATGAGATAGGCCATTCAACATTCAATTACAAATTGGTCAATATACAAATATGTGTGTGTGTGTCACAGTATGTGTCATGAGAATGTTTTCTAAGGTCATTGCTATCATAATTTCAAGGAGCAGTACAGTTTCAAAACTAAATTTCATGATTTTGTCAGTGGCTATGTGCTGACCATGCAGACAGGTGTTTTCTTCACTGTGTGGTTTCACGCTCTTCCAAGCTCATGTTTAACTCATTTGTCAGACAAGTTATTAGAAAGAAACCCTTAGGGAATTGGATGGGGAACCTCATAGGAGATGTTTGAAAGCAGAGCAAACGTACCATAAACAAATACAGTATTACATAATTATTGCTTAATATAGTATGACATAATTATTGCTTAATTTATATAGTGTGACATAATTATTGCTTAACTTATATAGTATGACATAATTATATCCTCCAAATGAAAATAAGCCATGTGGCACTAGCTTGGTTAGCTTTGGTTTAGGGATTGGAAATTGTGCATGAAAAAATTGGCATAGAAAATGGCAGTTTTATTTGTTTTAATGGTTCCATGCTTACATATTTGTATTTGTCAAAGTTGATATGAAAGATCCACCAATTTACCGGTAAAAAGGTAAAGATTGCCCTATCTATTATCTATAGTTTTAGTGCAATAGCCACATAATAGTTCAAGGTCAACATGGGATAAAATTTACAGGATGCTCTGATTTAAAAAAAAATAGGTTATAAATTGTTCATTTGGTCACAATAGGTAAGAAAATGTACATACATTCTTTGACAGTCTAGTAATCTCCATAGACCCTATAGACTCCAGACATATTTTGCATTCTAATTATGCAACAAAAATCATAGATGGTGCAACCTGTATATTTTTGGCTTCTGCACCATTAAACGAACATGTTGACACCATTTTTATAACAAATGGATAAATTTAAAATTTACCCCATTGTGACCTTTGACCTATTTTTAGAGAATAAAGGTATGATTTTGGGAACCGGTACTCTCTTTACGATGAATTGAAACCAAGGCGATACCATTATTTTAAGTGGAAGAACGAGGCCGGAGGCCGAGTTCTTCCATGCAAAAATAATAGTGTGGCCGGTTTCAATTTGTTGTAAAGAGAGTACCTTTATTCTCATTCTTAAACAGCTTTAACATTTAACCAATTAACCCAATTTCGCGATACTTTACGGCTTAAATACAACAAGAAAGGACTGCCACCACCCAGTGACAACAATTGAACAACCCGTTGAACGCAACGATCATACGCAACGAGATGCAACGTTGGCAGGCGCGCGCGAAGGTAGCAAAACGCGGTATGACACGAGCGCTTCAACCTAAAAATAACGTCAATATGCAGCGCGTACTACCTGGATTCAATTGTCGAATTGAACCCGGGCATCAGCCAATGAAATTGCTTCCTTTTTCACAGCTGTTTAAGAAAGCCTCATTACATTCTACAACCTGCAGATTGGACAAACTGTACATTTATTTCATTCTTGAAAGGTGGTGAACATGCTGTATATGTTTCAACATATTTTGACATTTCCATATTTTCCACTTCTTTGATTTTGGTAACTTTTGGTACATTGTTCTTGAAGGTTTTCTCAATACAATTCTGAAGAAATTTGCATGAAGTTTTGGTTAAGTCACTATTTGTCGTAATTTGACTCGGACTAGGCCTATTAACAACTGCTAATAACACAAAATACATCATCAGAATCAATTACAAGTTTAAAAATAAGCTTTTTTCTACGATATTTTGTGAATGCTACACAAGAAAGGTACTTAAATTATGAACTGCGCCTTCAGGAAACTATAGACTATGTTGTACTAGAGTGAACCGGGTTTTGTGGGTGGGAAATGTAATCTAGGATGATAGCATCCATCATAAAACTTAATGGGCCTACCAAAAGGTCTTGTGTGGGTGGGTCCTCAGAAATAGCATGATGAATATAGAAATTATCACTTTATAAATGAGTGCAGAACTGTCAAATATTTGCTCAAGCTGAATAAATTCTTCATCTGCCATGAATCTCAATATTTGACCTCGTTAAGTCAAATGAAAAAGAGAATGTTGCAGTTCAATTTAGACTTGTCCATACAGACAAACTGCACCTTTCAAAATAATGGAGATTCATGTTTTTTCATCACTGCTGTTTTCTCCTTTTTTATCCCCACCGAACGAGTTCGGAACGGGGACTATAAAATGAGCAGCGTCCGTCCGTCCGTCCGTCCGTCCGTTCGTCTGTTGCAGAGTGTTGGGGAGGGGGTAGGGTGTTAGGGAGTTGTGGGGTGTTGGGGAGTTGTGGGGTGTTGGGGAGGGGGTGGGTGTTGCAGGGTGTTGACATAGGCGGACTGACCATAGACCTGCTGTGGAATTTTCCACATGGGCTACTTGGTATTGGGCCACTTTAGGCCGGTCAAGTAAACAGAGAAGGAAAGAAAAACAGAAAGGATAAAAAAGATGAATAGAAAAAAGACATAAATAGATTTTATATGTTAAAAGTTTTATAAGCCTATGAATCAATTTAAACTGTTTTTCAGGAGGGCCGTGGTAAAAGTAAATTAAGTGTTGGGCCGGCAGCAACTCCTTGGAGCCAACGAAGCTGAAACCTTCAATAAGAGTGTAAACAAGAAGCTCAAGCCTTCGCGATTTTTACTGGACTTTCATCAATACCTATGAAAGTTACAAGCATTGGCCCGGTAGCTGCCCATAGGGGTAGAGAGTTGGAGTTGTGTCTACTCTATCTAAAAAGTTTGTCTTTAAAACTCTTTGAATCCCCCTTATATCAATACTTTCATTAGTGGAAAGTTTGATTCCTATACCCATAATAATAATAATATAAGGGGATAGGGGCCGAGACTCTAGCTATATTGTGTTGAAACCACTTGGATTGAACTATTATCTATAATTACGAAGCTCTGTGACAGAAATATAGCCCAAACAAGGGGGTTCCTGTAACGAAATCCCCTTGAAGAAAAGTATTTTAACAACTTCAACAAATATCAGTATCATCATGCAAGTCTTGTGGCCCAGGAACTCTCAAACAATCCCATTGCATTGTGATGGTACAACCATTTCTCCATCATATTTTGTACCTCTTTAATTACATGATATTGGTCTCCTGAATTGAATTGTCTTGACTGGACCATAAAAGGTTTGTAGAAGTAATGTATTTGTCATTATCCTTATACTCTGAAATCTGTATCGTCATTGCCACCACTATATATCAGGACCGCCGAGAGTTGGCCCGGGCCCGAAAGCCAAAAATCGGGGCTCCGCTTTTAGAACAAAAAATGACGGCGAAGCACGAGAAACAACAATTGCATATTATACCTTAAAGTAGCATGTATAAGCCAACTAAATGAAATCATCTAATTCAGGTCTATGGACCATTTTGATACACATTTTTGCTTCTAACATTCAACTGGCCAGAGTGATTTGACTCCGGATTTGACTTCAAATTGAGAATAAAATGGAAGCGTGTCCTTTATGCAGGTTAGGAAAACGCATTGTGTTTAACTCTCGTCTACCGAAAGGGGGGTTACCACTCAATTTTCCCCACCTTGCCAAAAAACCTTTTCTGGTACCAAATTATTGAATGTAATTGTCAATTGACATTTTACGCCCCTTTTCATGCAAAAACAAAACATCGATTGGACTATAGGTAAGGTATACAGGGTGATCCCAAAATAATGAATAGAGGGTGGCAACCTCCCCTTCGGGAGATAAGTGCCAACATGCCTCGTGCGACACAGGAATATCACAGACACTTGATTTTGGTACCAACAGGTAGCAACGGTCCTCTTCTTTCCATTGATACCAACATGCCTCAGAAGGACGTCATAAATTTCGCATGTCAGTAAAACTGTCAATTTTAATAGGGGAAAATTCAATTTTTCTCCAAAAGAAATTAGGAATACCTGATTTTCATGCATATTTTGGTTGTATACTTGATGGATGGAAAAATTACTAGTTTTATATACTCAAGAGCGTTTTAGTGCTACAATAATTTTTGAGTCAGAAAAATTGGTAAAATTAATATCAATTTTACACCCCAGTATTTTCATACTTTCAACTTATGACATAATACTGACGTCATAATGGGAATGTTGGTACTTAATTTGATACCAATGGAAAGAAGAAACTCTACACTATCCTGTGGTAACAAATTTATAGGATGTTTTGTAAGGAAAATCACAGGGGGTGGCAACCACCCCCTCTTTCGGGAGTTTTGTTATAAGAATGACTCAGACGAGAGTTAAAAACCGGGAGGGGACCATGTGAAATGGATACGGATGTAAGGCTGGCGCTTCCAAACCCAGGGGCATTCAGTGACAGAGGATGTGCAAAACATAGGAATCTTGCTCAGGTGATAACTTGCTAAATTTCCCCAAAATGGGATCATTGGGTAACATTTTTGAAAAAAAAAATCTTTAAAAAAGAGGTCTTTGTGTGAAGTTTTTCAAATTTTCCCCCCAAAATGGGAGTCTTTAAGTTGTAAAACTTTCAAAAACAAAATGTGGTCCTTGGGTGACAACGATTTAAAAATGGGGTCTTAACAACCTTACTTATACACGAGTAACGCGATGTACCTCCAAGATCTACCGTTATAGTTGGGTCATTTGGAGCAATTCCATGACCGTGGAGAGTGGATTTGTCTTCTATGAAGGTTAATAAACAAATTTAGCGGGGATGCCCCTCCCGAAAGTGTGGGGACACGGAGGGGGGGGAAAATTCATTAATACGGGGTCAACAATAAGAAAAAATGCCTGGATTGCTGTAAATAAGGTAACCAAAGTGGTTTGTCTTTTCACAAGAATTAAAAGAGGATATTGTTTGTACTACTTAAAACGTATGGTTACGGAAATTACAAAGACAAAAATCATCCAATGTCAAAGTCATCACGAAAGGTTACATATGAAATATGCTCCAATTTCTTTAAAAATGGGCTCAAATTGTTCATCTTTCCTCAAAGGACTGCACAAAGGCGTTTTGCACCCTCTAACATAACTCCAAAATTTGGAGATCAATAGAGGTCAATGGGGTTGACCTTGCTTCTCATTTATCTTGATAAACAAATACAAACTACTTTTGGTGAAATCCCTGTGGAAAGACTTAACAATTTGAGACCATTTTCAAAAATCGGTGCAATATTAAAGATTTAACCTTTGGTGATGACCTTTGACATTGACTTTTTTTGTCTACATCTCCGTAAACCATACATTTTAAGTAGTTATAAACTATACCTTTTTTAATCCTTGTGACAAGAGAACACTTTGGTTACCTTTTTATAGGGCCATCCCAGGCATTTTTTTCATTTTTGACCCCTGTATTATGAATGTCCCCCTCCTTGATTCCGCCCAGCACTTTCAGGAGGGGCATCCCGTTAAATTTGTTCATTAACCCTCATAGACGACAATCCACTGAGAAATGAATGCTCTGTCCTCCACGGTCACGGAATTGCTCCAAATGACCCAACTTAAGCTTGTGATGTTCGATAAATAATGTTTTTATTGTAGTTTTTGTTTGTTTGTTTTTCGCTTGTTTCGTTTATATAATGTCATATGTTTTTATATGATCATGGGCCGGCGGGTCACGTCAATTTTTTCCCACGGCCGGATTGGCTACCCAGTCCGCCGCTGGGTGTTGCGGGTTGGGTTTTTGCTGGGTGTTGGGGATGGGGTGGGGTGTTGGCAAGGGTGTTGGTGATGAGATGAGGAAGGTGTTTGCTGGGTTTTGGGGAGGGAGTGGGGTTGTTGTAGTGGAGCATTTATCGCATGTTAGTGATCCTGAACATCAGCGGGGACCTATTTACGCATCGCGTAAATTCAAGTTCGCCTTGTTTTTCTACTGACTCGCCTTTGCTTTTCAAAACCTACCACTTTCAAATTTCCAAATCTATTTCTCTTTTGCATGTATCATTAAGGTGGTTCCCATGTGTACCTCAAGAGTTACTAAATAGATCTAAAGATCATTTTCCCCAATATGTTTTCACATCTAACAATTTTCAAACCAAAAGAATGTTTCTTCATTTTCATTTCCACAGCTTTTCACTCTCATATGTCAAAAAGCACAAAATACAACAGTGTTTTTTTCATATTTTACATTTTGAATTTTTTCTGGTTAACCCTACCTCTTATTTGCTGCGGGTGGTACATAGAATACCCATAACCAAAGATGGGGGCATTTTTCCAAAAAAACATGATTTTTCACCCACATTTTTGGGACAAAAATTGCATACACTCTTGAGTTCAAGTATTTCTATGATACCCGCATCAAGGAAATTATGAAAGAGCACACCTGCGTTCATAATCTGCAGAAAAAATGAAAATATGGGGTAGGGTTCACCAGATAAAAATTCAAAACGTAAAATAATGAAAAACCCGTATTTTTTGGGGGTGGGTGAAATTTTTGACATCTGAGAGCGGAAAACCAGAGTAAATGGAAAATGAAAATGCCATGCTTTGGTTTGAAAAATTGTTTTGATGTGGACAACATATTGGGAAATATGAATCGTTTAGACTATTTACTGTCCATTCGAATTAGCTTAACCCTCGGTTTTTTAATTAATATTAGAAACGGTATTGGTGTCGGGTAAAAAAGCTTGAAGAAAGTTGGTATTCATTCTAATTACCCAACAAGATGTTTAAGGTGCACACGCTGAAAGTATTTCTTCCACACCCAATTCTATCAATTTCTTGCGATTTTTGGCCATCAATCGGCAAGGAATCGGAACAGGCCGAATATGTTATGTCGTAATGAAGCATAAACTTTTCAGGAATGTTCCATTTATAAGATAGGTATGTAAAACGTTGGTGTATCCTTGTGTAAGACTGGATGAAGAAATCAATTAAGCCCATACGGAATAAATCCCATAACCAACAACCATTCAACTCTATACATGTCTAATTGATTATATCGTGCATAAATTCATGAAGGACTAACCAAAACGTTGCATCACCTTTGCAGTATAGAAGACATTGATCGATATCAAGAACAATGCTTGTAATGTAAACTAGTGCTTCTAATTTATCCGGCCTTTATTCCTGGGTAAATATAAGTCGCTTCAAACTTTCAAAAATACAAGTAATACATTCTTGTATTATGTCCTTTTAATATAAGATTGCCATTGTGCAAGTCACTGTTCGACCAAGGTCTACTGGTCCGCCACGATTGATCGCAGTGGGATCGCTACATCAATATCGCTTCCTACCTCGTATTTATAATACCACGACCACCTCCCCCAAACCCCATCATTTGTTAAGTAAACCGAGACGTTGTGACATATCATTTTGCAACTGAGGGGAAAAGGTCCAATTTCATAGATTTGTAGGTATAGTCCATTCATAGATTTTTGAAATTAAAAAAATCCTGTTGGGTTAATTTGGGTGAATCCTAACTTTTTCTTTTCACAATTTTATTCCCGACAAAGACCCTCTATCTTCTCTAATATTGATTTAAAACCGAGGGTCTAAGCTAATTTAATGGACAGTAGTTAACTCTTGAGGCCTACACATGGGACCTCACCTTAATAGTACCTTAATATCAGAGCAAGATGATTGCTAGTTTTGCACTGTGTTATGGTGCTTCCTTTTCAATCAATTGAAATATAGTTTATAGCCTTCGGAGTTAACCGATGCATAGAACATTAAAAAATATGTGCCTTGTGTGAATTTCGAACCAGCAAGCTTGTGGTTATTATCACTTGGGTGTATTCTGTATTTGAATCCTTTAATTTAATATAAAAAAATGCCTCTTTTGTTACACCATGGATAGTCTGACTGTCTGTAATAGTGGGAAGCATGCTTTCAAAAGGAGGATTTATCAGGTCAAACTTATAGTAATTCTAGATTACTCTGCACATAGAAATGTATGAATTCACAGCCGACTACTTGGTCAGCCAAGCATCTGATTTTCTTGAACCGTGTTCTTCTCAAGGAATCCAATTTGGGAGCTTCTTTTGTGTGACACAATACTGCTACAAAGGAGTATGGTGATGCTAGTGGATAATATCAATTGATGTAGCCATTTTTGGTATGGAGTACACGCGATTTGTAGATGGGTTCCGCACAAATTGTTTTGCCTTGTGGAATGGCCATGGAACATTTTGATGGTCAATAATCGCACATGCAGCTTGTGGTTCCATAATTAGGAAGTCCATAAAAATAGCTCAAAATTGTCTTTTGGAAAGCTATCTGAATTAAGTGAATTTCTGTAGACAAATAATGCGTCAATCAATGTTTCTATTGGATATCTTGGAATGAAGCTGACCAATCATACCATTCTGATGTCTTCCACATAAAGTAAAGTAACCAAACACCTCTAACTTAAGTTATATAGCAGATCACTGTCCACCCTCCCAAGGATGTGTAGCTCAAATAGTTGGAGTGTCATTCTTTAGTGACACCACGATTCCCGTCAATCTGTGCAGGGTATATTTTTTGTTCAATTGTTACTCTGTGCCAACCTATTTTGGGACAGATTAAAACCTCAATCATCACTGGACCATTGTTTACAAACCAACCCCCAGGTTAATATTGGCATCTTTAAACTATCTCTTCCCAACAACCATTCAGATACATATGTGTTTAGACTTGAATACTGTGAGTACATCTTGAGATAGGGCTTAGAGCTCTTTCCCAGGGATGGAGGCTATTTTGAGCTGCAAAAGTACATTCCCAGAGTGTTAAATGGTTGTGTTTAAAAGGTCCCTCACCGTGCATCAATATCCAAGAGTTGGGCTAATACCGTGCGTGTTTAATTTTTCTTAGTTCTCAATCTGGCATATATAACATTTATTTGAAAGAGTAAGAACAAAAATCCTTAGATGTCTTATCGCATTTTGCAGTGCGTGATTACTTAACTGTTCTGTTTTTCAATGTCAATTGGTTAAGGAAACGGGTTACTGCAGTACATTAAGTCGCTCAGTGGAATGGATCTGGATATTCCGTGCAAAGGAGCACAGCGGCATAACGGATTGGGAACCAGTTTGGAGTGTAACGTTTCACTGTGCTAGAATTAATGTATACACAAGTTTCATAATGAAAATTGAACCCAGCCCATAGAGTATTTTAAATTATGAATGTATATATATATGTTTTTGGTACATTGAAAGTGATGGAATTAAGAAATGCACATGCTAGATGAAACGACCACTTTTTTTCCATGTCTGTCTAGATGGGGAAAAAAAACATTTAGAGTTGCTTGGTAAAAGGTTAATAAACATTATAAGACATCATGTTGGCCATGGTCAAATTAGACTTCTCATAAATCTTTTATGGAATATTTGGAAGTGCTCTGTTGTGCTGAGCCGCCTAAAAAGGCTGATGTCATATTGCTGAGTGCCTGCTGGTTTGACATTTTGTGTCATTGTTGTGTGTGTGATACATGTGAAACCCAATATTTGTGTATCATTTGTGTGCACATTAGTGTAATCACACTAACAAGTTTTATAGGGATCATTTATTACACAGGAACATTTTACATGAAACATTTTTTCCAAAAAGTTTATTCGTAAGTAGTTGTGACATATGATAAAAGGCAGAATGTCTGGTAAACTTTGGCTCTGGTATATGTGCATTATAGTATGGTTTGGTGATATAGAGTCAAAGCACAATAAACTAAACCAATTCCAGCATTTTTTAAAAAGTTTTTGGCAAAATGCACTGACAGTGTACTAAATAAATCTAAGAAAATTTTTTTTTTTTTTTTTTTTTAGATATAATAAGAATATGTTGGTGGTCCATTTGGTCTATTCAAATATTTTTAAATCATCAGAACAAGTGGGAGAGAGTCAATGTTTTTATGTTGTTTGGATGTTGTGCGTTAATGCATGGGGGTATATTGCAGAAATAAATAACCTAAAAAATGAATTTATTGTCAATATAGGACTTACCCGATGTGCCTTATATTGAATATATGTTCACCCAAAACAACCCCCGAGCACAACATCACAACACTTATGTTGCCATTGTTCTTGACATAATGCCCTGAAAAACTTGTCAAGACACCCTATTATAATAATACCACAATATTTAGGGTATCATACTATCAGCATCAATGTGTCATGAGACATTAGACGGGTAAAAATGCACACATTTTTGCATGCAGTGTCCGACAAATCAGCAGCTCAAATTGCGGGTGAGCATATATGTGGGTTATGGAGTACACACTCATTGGCTGCATGCATTGCCTTGATAAAGGTTGTCCAGCTTATGTTGTAGTTCTATCTTGATAAGTTGGCAGACATCCCTAGTCTATGGCCTGGATAAAAAGGTTGGTGATCTCTTATGTAGGCTCACTTTGTAAAACATATGCCAGTCCCTAACTTGAGTAACCTTCAGATGACTGCCACATTTCTTAAGAGTATCACTGATTGGGATCATTACATTATATCCCCTCTGAGTTACCACTCAAAATAGACAGACCCCTCTATCTGGATGCCTAAAGCTTTCTTCCATGTTGTGATTGGTATTTTCCACATGGTTACATGATTAATCAACCGATCACATAAGCTGGCTATTGTCCATGGGATCAAAAAGTTGGATGTTTACTATTTTTCAAGTGTAAATTAGAATTTGAACATTTTGTGTGGCTAAAAAAATCTCTAAGTAAGTTATTCAGACAAGATGCTCTCAGATCAAACTTTGGAGGTCCTACTTGTTTTAAATGGTTCAGGTTTCAATTCAACGTTTTTGACATGCTGGAAAACGTGGAGACCTTGTGAACCATGTTCCCGGGAAGGAAATTTTGCTACTTGGAGGAATTTGTTGTTTAAAAAAGAAATATGTAAGAGTTGAAAGGAAAATTTGCCACTCTTTAGAGAAAAATTTTGATTGTGCTTCTAGGAAACTTGGCATTTCTTTCCAAGCCATGGTTTCGGATTGGAGAAAACAATAAGACCAAATAACCGTGGCACAGGTCAAAGCTGTTAGCTTGTGGATGGTATAATGCAAGAGAATTCTTATTGTGGCACACCAAGCAAATATTATTAGAATGAGTCATTGCCTTGGGATGATGGTGATTTGAACTTATGTGAAGGGCCCCATAAAGGTATGTTTCGATGTAGGATATGCCATGTAAGATGGCAAACTACTTCAAGCAAAATTAATAGTGCCACATATGGCTTGTGATAGTGTGGAGCTTGGTTGTTGACAGAATAAGTCTGGAAAGTGATTGTTGGGCTTTTATGAAGTGAAAATCTTGGTGATTTTTTTAACATAATTTAATTCCTTATATTAAAAGCTGTCTATTTTTTGAGAGAGGTATAAGATCATGTTGAGTAGTAACTCAATGCTGTGAAAGGTTAATCCTTTATTTGAAAAATATGAAAAAATTTTGTTGAGTGTTAAATGAGTATTAGCATCATACTCTGGGACATGGATTATGATCAGAAACAAAATGGGCAAGGAAAGGGTTTCGCTATTAAGGTTATTTTAAATTAAACCCCCCAGAAGTAATTCTTGTGGTGGTAGTGGTGGTGGAGGGGGGGGGGGATACTCAGTACAAAATTAGGTAGAGGTGTGCCATAGAAGAATCAACTGATTTCTATTATAAGCAAATTGTACAAATAAATGATACATTCATATAGTTGGCTTGGAAATTCTGATCCATTGGTTATAATTAACCAAACGATCAGAAAGACAAAAATAGGTCCATTTTACAGTACAGTTTGTGTTACCAAAAATAAAAGGAAACTCATTTCTATGGAGACCTATTATTGGTCATAGACCAAAAAAAATAACTGACCCACTAATATAGTAGGATCAGTGACATATCTTGGGGTGCTTTCAGGGCATGTGCCCCGGGTTTCATGTTAAAACATGCAAAATCAGCCTATTTTCAGATATAAGAGGCCCTTTCGCCCCCGGGGTACCCCTCAAAAAGCCAGGTCTGGATACGCCGGTGAGGATAGTAGGATTGGCAAAAAAAGAATGACCCATCCTAATATTATCATGGTGACAATGGACTCATCAGTGTAACAAAGTAAAAATGCAACTGATATTAGAAGCACCTACCCTTTGTCCTGTTGTACTGCAAATACCCCCCGATTGCCCTATAAGACCTATAGGAAAGACGTGGAAAAGTGTTTGAGTGAGTTTTGTCTACAGAATTGTTTGTACAAATCCTAACAGACAGGGTCTTGCAGTTTACAAGTATTGGCCTCTCAATCTTTGCCAATCCAAACTTTTATTTATGAAATAAATCCCCAACAACAAATAATTAGGACAGTATTTCTTTCTTTTTGAAAACATTGCAAAATTCACAATGTCAAAATAGTAATGTTAATTCTCCTTTGGAAACATTTTCAGCAATTTTCACACAATTTTAAGGTTGTTTTCCATTCCAATAACGACAATAAAGGTTAAATAAAAATTAATCCCATGTGGCCCTAAGAAATCAATTTAACCAACATGTTCAAGTAATCATTTTACCATAGTTTGCAAATTAATCTCCAACCTACAATCATAATAAAAAATCCAATCACAATTATGATCAATATTTCTGTTGTAATTAAATTATATGGAGCCAAATAATCTGTAATTCTAGTAGTCTAAGATATTTCTCTTTGGGATTTGTTTCATGTTGTCGCAGTATTGGTAAAATATATGTTTTTGATTCCTTGCCTGAGAAATGGTGCAAGTCTTGAAACCTAAGGCATGAATGTTAGATAAACATAATCTGTGGATTTTCAGTAGATTTAATTGTATTGCCAGCAGGCCTTCTTAACATAGATGGGAAAAATATCAATTGCTCATAATTTTCAGTGTTGGAAGGCAATGTACTTAGTCCTGGTATATCCAATTTTGTCATTGCCCTATTTTGATGTTGACATAACCTTCCGTTATATTTCCAATGTACTTCTTAATTCTTTGTTGGCCTACTTTGTTGATTGACTTGTGTATATTGTTCTGCATATTTAAAAAGGTGAACGCAGCATATCAGAAACTTCAATAACAGACAGCATATTTTCAATCTGTAAACCCTAAAAGCTACACCAAAACATCCTATGTAATTTATCTTTTAAATACTCTCAAATTTCCCACTAGCAATTTTAATCTCTGACCTAAAAATTGATTGCGTAAATTTTATTTTGCAATCTTAAGTAAATTTAGGAATATTTTATGATGATAAGTACTAAGCGTATATATTGAGACAGGAACTACTACATATGAAATTGTAAAAGTTTAGTGTATTGATATGTCATTGTAGTGTATGTTAAGATACTATGTTTGTCCAAAATAAGCTAAATGTAAAATTTTAGAATGTTGATTTTATCGGAAAATCACTGTCATGCCATTACGTGCGTGAGAGCTTTTAAAGGCATCCATATTTTGTGTCATAGGTAGTGACTTCATATAGATAAGACCCCATAGATTTCTGACCTTGTTTGGAATTACAGAAAGTCCTAAAAGGGAAACCAAATGTGATTTTGATTTTGCTTATATTTCAATAATATTAGTTAGGAGTCTTTTGCGTTTTCTTAGTTTGTAAATTTTGTTGAAGTAAAATTTTCACAATTTTTGTACCAAGAAATAATTCTCAGCTTTTTTTCTTTTAAAGGATGTAGTTTTGTATGGAAGCTTACATCACAAAATCTTTTTTAGGGACATCTGATATGTGAAACTCTTGATGCACCTTTAAACATACAAGTGCAACAAAAGTTGCCCAGTAATGCTTGAAAAAAGTATCAAAACATTACAGCCATGGGGATTGGACTGTTTTTCATAAGGCACTTAAAGGTGCTTGTTTTCCGATCATGTCTATTGGTTTCTGTCTTACTTGATATGAGCGCCTTGCACTTGCACATACCCCCATCAAGTACCGTGGGAAACAAACTTGCGGTTTTGAGGTTAGACCACTAATGCATTGCAAGGGCCCTATTCAATACTGTTCTAATAGATGGTTTAAACCACTAAACGGCGGTTTTTTGCTTAATCTTGGAATGAAATGGATTTGAGGGCTCAAATTTCAGGACGACAATGAGAAAATACGGCCTTTCCGGAAAAAATCTGATATCAAAATCGATAACTACTTCTAGTAAATCGGGGGGGGGGGGGGGGCCAAGACCGATCGGAAACCGCACCTTTAACTCAAAAACCACACTCTTACCACATTATTCTCATTTTGCTCATACAGGTTCATGTTGATGCATACAATGTAATAATGCCAGTCCCAGTAAAAATATCAGTGGATCCAGATGAGTCAATTTTTAATGAACACTGCTCTTAAGTGCAGAAAATTGTCCCTGGATCTTTTGATTTGTATTGGGTCATTATTTTGCCAGCAGAGAAATGGGGAATTTAAGGGGAAAATCCGAAAAAATGTTTTTGAGAGGAACATACATGGACATTTTCAGAGGGGACATAAACTTTAAAAAAGAAAACACAAACACACTCAGGGTGAATGCAATGTTTTGGAATGGAAAGAAGTTTTTCGGGGAATGCAATTTTTTTTGCTGTGACCAAGGAGTGATTTTCTCATTCACTCCCCTGGCATAATTTATGACCACTCCCTTATGGTCCTGAACAATTTGATAGGATGTTTACAGATACCAGGCATATGATGCAGAAACTGCATGATATTAGTGACGTGTGCATGATGGATGTAAATACAATTACAGTTTGCCAAAGTTTTAACAACAGTCCCTTTCTTCTGGTACATTGAAGGGCAGTGGAATCGGAATCTTACACTAGTGCAAAGAAAAACCTGTTGGACTAACGAAGACAAGCGCATCACGCAGACTTGGGCAGACCTCAGTTGGGCGAGTCCTGTTCACGTATGGAGTTGAATAATGGAGGAGTACCGAATTCAAGTATGTAGATAATATACAAATATTAAATGCCTGTATTCGTGTGATGGTAAAAATATGATCACAAGGTGAAAAATTGGATTGTTCCATTTCACGAGCCGCAAATGGAACAATCCATTCTTTACCGAGTGATCATTATTTTTACCATTCACACGAATACAAGGCAGTTAATATTGTTTTATACTCATCACAATAGATTCTGGGTCATTTAATAATATATAGCATATCTAGCCTAGGCCTGGATTATACAGCACAGTAGGCTATGAAAGAATGACAATTTCTATGAGTTTTCAAGAAAGCAAAAAAAAAGGTACTAATTTTGTAGACCATAATTTACGAGGTGATATTTTCCAGGCAACATTCAAAGTAGAAGAGTTCAAGTTTCAAGAATCAAACGTTCCAGAATCCAGTTTAATTCAAAATCCGATTATAAAATTTAAACAGGAACGGCGAACCATTGGACATTTCATCCAATTTTTCCAAACAGATTAAGTTCAAAAGTCAGCCTCAAATAAGTCAGGCTGCTCCCTGTGGCTACAGGATAGTCTGACAGAATCTTGACAGCGTATTTTATTTGACGATTTGTGTTTGTAACGGCATCGTCAATTAAATCCACTAGATCTCATTCATTTACTAGCGCAAATTGAGGAGTTGCTTCATGTTATCGTCTGCAAGTAAAACTTTTTCATCATCGTAGTCACTTGTTCGGATTGGCACAGTTCCATACATTGCTATGGCGTTGTACAGTCATAGCGAACGGGAGATGAAAGTAAGAAATCGTTGCTAACAACCTCTTCATCCGACTCTGTTTTAGCGATCATACTGTACACGCATGGCATGTTTAACACAAATCGTGCGGGTGAAAATAGAGGCATGTGATAGTTAAAAACTATCAAGCGTTAATAAGTTTAATTGAGACCATTGAGATGATGGGACACTCTTTGAATGAGTCACGTGGCACCAACAAAATAACAATTAAAGGACTGAATCTATGTATGAGTTATATAAGAGCTAATATACTCACTATCCATGAAAGCAGTTGTCAGGCTCCAACATTAGCATCTTTCCCCATGCGGCTATCTACTAATACCAGGTGGCCATGAACAATAGATAGGTCTTTCAATTGTTGTTTGTTAGAAAACTCTGTGTAACAGCTAATATAATAACTAAAGCCAAAACATTAGAAAGTCATAAACTGACAAATTATCAAAACAGACATATAGGCTTGCAACTAAAAAAGGTTTGGTGTTTCCTTCTTTGGTTTACTATCAGGATACCCAATTGCACTGCCATACATCAACTTTGTTTTTCTGTGGGCCACTCAAAGATGCCAGCAGATTTAGGTGTTATTTCTGACGGATAGATATTTGTTCAAACAAAAATGTATTTAGAAAGTATATGAAGAAAAGATATATTTAACCTAGCCTTTTGCATTAAAACCAAAGGGATCCTAATAAATCGGGATAGGACACACTTCATATTGGCAGTGGCGGCATGCTGTGCCTTATAGCGTACAGTTCAGTAATTTCAGCGTATATGGCGCTGTTGTTGAGACATTTTAGACCCCGAACTGGACCTCCCTACTAAATTACCTAGTAGATGTCATTATGCTGAAATTAGGAGACATTAGGTAGCTTATCGAAAAAGGTGGCGCTATTACTATTGATATCGAAATTCGCATGGCATTTGTACACCAGTTATAAACTAGCTTGACCTTTGGT